>JACXGK010008337.1:0-12975 GCA_016801125.1 Novumbra hubbsi
TCTTAATCCTCAAATAACAACACCCATTATTCTGGTCTTGATCCTCAAATAACAACACCCATTATTCTGGTCTTAATCCTCAAATAACAACACCCATTATTCTGGTCTTAATCCTCAAATAACAACACCCATAATTCTGGTCCTAACCCTGAGATAAGACCACCCATTATTCTGGTCTCAATCCTCCGATTACACCACCTATTATTATGGTCTTCATTTTCAGATAACACCACCCATTATTCTGGTCTTAATCCTCAAATAACAACACCCATTATTCTGGTCTTAATCCTCGGATAACACCACCCATTATTCTGGTCTTAATCCTCAAATAACAACACCCATTATTCTGGTCTTAATCCTCAGATAACAACACCCATTATTCTGGTCTTAATTCTCAAATAACACCACCCATTATTATTGTTTTAATCTTCAGATAACAACACCCATTATTCTGGTCTTAATTCTCAAATAACACCAGCCATTATTATTGTTTTAATCTTCAGATAACACCACCTATTATTATGGTCTTAATCTTCAGATAACACCACCCATTATTCTGGTCTTAATCTTCAAATAACACCACCCATTATTCTGGTCTTAATCCTCAGATAAGGAGGAGGTGCAGAGGAAGCGACAGAAGACCCTTCCTAACTTCCAGGATTACAGCGGCCACGGTGGATCCGGCGGCATGTACCGGGGGCCGGGGGGAGGCCCAGCTGCTGGGGGAGGCTCGGGGGGAGGAGGTACACCCAAAATGTTTCAGAGGAATCCCACATTTCCAGACCGCAGAATATATTTAATGATAAATGGTTATGAGAAAAGGACAACCCAGGTCATTGTCAGTGGAGTTTGGTCTCACAAATGTTTGATTTCTATAGTTTATTGATTTTGTGTACAGAAGGGGGGTGTGTGTGTGTGTGTGTGTGTGTGAAGCAAAACATTTTTGTAACTGCAAGATGCAAAACGCAGTCAGTTAAGTTATTAAGTTTTATTGTAAAGAAAGGTAAAGTAATCAAGTGAAAAATGTCAAACATGATCAAAATCCCAAAGTAAGCCAACAGGATTTAAATACTAAGTTACCAGGGGTCACAATGTACATGGGACAACAGTCTGGAGACTGTGGGTGTGTGTGACTGTGTGGGTTTGTGTGAGACTGTGGGTTTCTGTGTGTGTGAGCCTGTGTGGGTTTGTGTGTGGGAGACTGTGTGTGTGTGTGTGTCTGCTGGATGGTGGCAGGTGAACAGACCATGGCTCAGGTGTCTGTGGTCCATGAGGATTGTTCTGGTCTTCCGGCGCTACTGTGGAGTGTATATGTCCTGGTTTTGGTTTAACTTGCGTTTTAAAAAGGAGAATTATTGACTGTTTAGGCTATAATAAAATGTCAGCCTAAAATCATGCTGGACTCTAAGTAGTTCTGTTTGTCGTATACAGACACTGTGGGTTAAATTCCTGTGTCTGTCACTTGACCAGGAGGCTCTGTCTTGGCCTGGCATCGCCTTGGGCTGAAGGGAGTGCGTTCTCCAAAGAGGGTGTGGTTCTGTCCTACTTCCTGGTTAAAGCGAGCAGGGGTGTCTACTTCCTGGTTAGAGTGAGCAGGGCTGTCTACTTCCTGGTTAGAGTGAGCAGGGCTGTCTACTTCCTGGTTAGAGTGAGCAGGGCTGTCTACTTCCTGGTTAGAGTGAGCAGGGCTGTTTGTGCTCAGTCATGGTCAAATCTACTAATTGGACATGGCCATGTTGGGAGAAATTGGGTTTTAATTTTCTGAATGAAAACCTGTTTGTCTTTCAGGTTACTTCCAAGGTTATTCCACATTCAATAACTATGGTAGCGGCTATAACACTGGGTTTTCCCCTGGCATGAGTGGTGACGCTACGGGCATCAAACATGGTGAGTCTGCCTGTATTCTGAGGTCCATTTCAGTTGAGTGTTATAATGAGCGTGGACTCACTTGGTGACTGGACCCAGCTCCACAGGGCAGAGCTGAAGACAGCGGGGATGACAGCGATGTGGATGATGACCCGGCTTCTGGGACCGTGGTTCGGGTCCAAGCCCAGTCGGAGGATGCCACAGCTGGGAGGAGGAGGGAGGAAGCAGGACCAGGTCACAGGACTAGAGGTCAGATCATAAGGGGCGTAGTGATCTGTGTTCCTGTATAGGATCTGTATAGTCGTCCAATTTCATCATCATCCAAACAAACAAAAACATTTGGGAGAATGTTAGCCATGTTTTCCTCAGAAGAGGGTCAGTATGTGTCTAGCAGCTGTGGAAAAGTAAATGACCTTGTTGTGAAAGAGACAAAAGTTAATATTCCAACAGAAGTTTTAATAAGATACATGTTAAAAATGTGTGATGGTTTGTGTCCAGAGTGTTTGCTCGATGCCAGGCTAGTGGATGTTGCTGAAAGACAGGCCGAAGCCCTCTTCCAGTACGCCGTCACTGGGGACATTCGCTACCTGCTAGCTCCTCAGCACCTCCTCATGGCAGCTCAGGATGAGAACGGTGACACGTATGTCCTCCTTAATACTCTCAGTAGCTATGTTGATTGGCTGTAGTGTTGAGTTGGCATTGAGGCTTCTTCAGTAGCACGTTATGATTTGTGCCTGTCCTGGGTTTCTCCAGAGGCCTCCACCTTGGGGTGATCCACAGCCAGACCGACGCAGTCAGGAGTCTCGCCCAGGTCCTCTCCGCCCTGCCTGGGGAGGATGTGCTCAACATGCGGAATGACCTCTACCAGGTGACTCACCGTCAAGCCCCGTGTTTCTGCTCTCATATAGGATTGAACTTAAAGCATTGAAGCATTAACACCATTAACACCAGAATCTGTGTTTGTGTCTGTGAATTCCAGACTCCTTTGCACCTAGCGGTGATAACCCAGCAGAAGGACGCAGCCGAGGCCCTTATATTGGCTGGAGCGGATGTCACTCTGACCGATCGACACGGCAACACAGCTCTTCATCTGGCTTCCCAGCAGAAGGAGGGAGTGATGGTGGAGTTCCTCCTGAGACACAGAGAGCTGGTAGAACTAGTGGACTTCCCAAATGCATCAGGTAAACTCCACCCACCGCAAGTACAACACACAGCCAGTGAAACACCACCCACCTCATGTACGACACACATCCAGTGAAACCCCACCCACCTCCAGTACGACACACAGCCAGTGAAACTTCACCCACCTCAAGTACAAAATACAGCCAGTAAAACTCCACCCACCTCAAGTACGACCCTCAGCCAGTTAAATCTGTTTGTCTTTTGAACCAGGAGATGATATTTTCCTGTTAAAATGTTATTGAACAAGTAAACCATCGATGTTGCTGCTATATAACAACTCAGCGTGAATGTGTGTGTTCCAAGTGAATCTCTGATTGGAATGTTCTCTGGCCAAAAAGCAACAGCTGGTAGTTTTTCAAATACGATAATTACAACAATAGATTTTAGCAGACAAAGAAAGTTAGTTTCAGAGGACTAACACACACACACACAAGCTTTAATAATTATAGTTTTTAGAAGAACTGAACAACGCACTTGTCTTAGTAGAATTGAACGGGCTAACCAACGCGCACAAATACAAATGTACCTTTTTACCATTGTATCATTTTATATGTGGACTGGACTAGAAAGTGCATGTGTCCTTCAGGACTGTGCTGCCTCCACCTGGCTGTCCTGGCCAACAGCCTGCGCTCCATCAGGAACCTCCTGTTGAGCGGGGGCCGAGTGGAGGTCCAGGAGAGAAGCTGCGGTCGGACGGCACTCCATCTGGCCACGGAGCTGGACAACGTGTCCCTGGCCGGATGCCTGCTCCTGGAGGTATGTAGCAGTAGCCTTGCCCACCCGTCGCTCCACCCGTCGGGGGTGTCGCTCCGGGGGTGTCAACAGTGTTCATTCCCCCACAGGGAAACGCTGATGTGGACTGCTGTACCTACAATGGCTCCAGTCCTCTCCACATAGCAGCCGGCCGAGGCTCCGTCAAGCTGACCGCTCTGCTGGTGGCTGCAGGTGTGGCTGCGTTTCCTCTCCCAAGTCTTATGTGGATGTGGGCTCTGTGACGCTCCATGTTGTTGTAGTGCACGCTCAAATTCAGCAGCACATCATGAATATGTCGGATTGATTTCTAGGTGCTGATCCTCATAAAGAAAACTTTGAGCCCCTGTTCTTCAGAGAGGAAGACTACTGTGTGGAGGAGGAGGATGAGGAGCAGGACGAAGGCTTCATCCCAGGTACAAGTCCTCTCAACGTGGCTGCAACTCCTGAGGTAGGTCCCACTGGCACTGGATCAAATCTTACATTTTTCTCTTATTATACAGTTAACAATCCTGAAATGCCCTAACAATCTTATAAATCTATAGGTGACAAAACCCGTAGGGGGATAAAATAGTTTGTATGTTTAAATGTTAGATTTTCTCCTCTTCTTGTAGGTGTTGGAGCTTCTGAATGGCAAAGCCTACGAGCCAGAGACCCCCTCCTCCGTCCTCGTTGCTCCTCAAGGTTGACCCTCTTCATGATCAGCTTCATGGCGTAACCCTGAGGTTCCTGCAGTCCGGGCCGCTGTAGAGTAACTTACTGGTCATGTTTCTACAGGTGACATGCATAGCCTGGCCTCAGAGACCAAGCAGGCGTTGTGCCGGGCCCTGGAGGGCCCGGAGAGGGGCTGGGAGAGCCTGGCACACACACTGGGGCTGGGCATCCTCAACAGTGCCTTCAGACTGAGCCCCTGTCCTGCTGGCACGCTGCTGGACAGCTACGAGGTATCCGCACCAGCCCATCAGAGACTGGCCTTAAACCCAGTTTAATTAAATTGTTACTTATTGTCTGGCATGCATCCTAAACAATCGGTCCAGACTGACGTTGAAATGCTTAGGTAACCAGTAATAACGTTATATATATATATAAAGAGAGTACAAGTAAAAATGAGTCTATATAGAGTACCAGTAATTACAAATCTATATAAAGAGAGTACTAGTAATAATGAGTCTATATAGAGTACCAGTAATTACAAATCTATATAAAGAGAGTACCAGTAATAACGTTTCTGTACAGAGTACCTTTAATGACAAGTCTATATAAAGAGGGTACCAGTAATATCTAGTCCATATAAAGAGGGTACCAGTAATAGCAAGTCTGTATAAAGAGGGTACCAGTAATAGCATGTTTATATAAAGAGAGTACCAGTAATAGCGAGTCTATAAAAAGAGAGTACCAGTAATAACATGTCTGGTATTTGTCGGTGTATTTGAATTCTTCGTTGATGAAATAGTTGTATGCCATGTTCTGTAGGTGTCCGGGGGAATGGTAAAGGGCCTTCTGGAGGGACTAAGGATTGTGGGAAACTCCATGGCTTTGACTGTACTGCAGGGGGCACTGTCTGAAAAAGAACCTTTAGACCCCCAAAACACCACAGAACTCTTAGGTAAGATTGAATATCACTTCTGCAGTGGCCAGGGGGTACAGGTCATCAACTAGCATACCTCTTATGACAATGAATAGAATCATCTGGAAGTCACCCTCCCTATTGTTCTCTGTACAGATGCCGGCCTGTCAGACCACGTTGGGGATCTGAAGCTGGATGGACGTGTAGATAGTGGTGTGTGTGACAGTGGGGTGGAGCTTTCCACAGCTTAACCTCCACGTTGTTCCACATCAGAGCACTTCCCTCGTCAGACGTCATGAGGCTTTTACTTCCAACAGCCTACAGACAATTCCTGCCCAAAGCAAGGCAAACCTCATCACACGTCTTGCTAAATATCCTCACTTTTATATTTGTCCCAGTGATATTTTTTTTTAAATCTACAAAAAAATGTTTTTCTTTCTGGAAACTTAAAGATCTATGGGAAACTTCGTGTTGGCCTCATGATTGTGCTTTTTTCAGGGAATACGCAAAGGTAACAGCATTTTGTGAAGTTGTCTGGACATAGCAAAGACTGGCCCCCAAAACAAAAATATAAGTCAAATGTGTTAACAGATAGTACAACAACTGTAAGTGAAAAAGTTCTGCTGATGTCTTTCATAGAAATTGACCCTGTCTACACAGCAGAAGCAGTGCTTATTACAGAATGGGTCATTGTTTCGAGTCACCTAGTCAGTGAGTCTGTAGCTGTTCAAGTATCACATGGAATGACTGGTTACTGTACAATCGTTTGTATCGCAATCAAGCCACCACTAATGCAACGGTTTTCTTTATAGCAAGGTGAAATGTAATTTCCTATTGAGGTGGTCTCCTCAGTAATTTGTAGGTTGTGATGGAACCCTGTACATGTCATTGCATTCTCCTCTTCTAACACAGTCCTCCACCCTGACTGCCCGCCCCTATGATGACGTTCCTGTGTGATAATGATAATCAGTTGTCATTATTATTATCTTTGATGTTCCGTCATTGTATCTATGGATTCAGTCATGGAAAAGTAAGGACACCCAATGAAAAGTATATATTCTTTCTTTTTTACATATTTAGACATGCATATTTTTGTGAAATTCTAACCACATTAATTGATAAAGGTTAACCCAGTTTAAAACATTTTACAAAAACAAGGTTAGAAACAATTAAAATTAAAAAGAACGGAAAATTACAAAGAACGGAAATGCAATTTCCTTTTGTGGAAAAATTGTGAGCACCAACCTTAACAATAACATTTTATTAATCAGGTAAAAGGTAAAACAATTTTGAAAATCTGCAAGCGATTTAAAGGGTCAATTGGGAGGGTCCAACCTTTTACTAAGTTTAGAAACTTGGTCTGGTTTGGGCTTACCCTTATGGATGTTTTGGTAATAAATCATACCAGGATCAAAACACTTCTGAATTACATGAGGCCCTCGTAAGAAGAATTATTGAGTCTGGTAGGTTACAAAGCCATTTCCAAGCAGTTTGAATGACATCATTCAACGGTCCAATGGATTTTAGACCACTGGTTATCTTCATAGGACAGATTGTAAAATGAAAATCAACCCAAGAGGTGAATCATAAGTCACGGAGCACCCCAGGGAAAAATGGTTTCCTTTGATAACCCCAGGGCCACAACATGGTTTCCCATTATAACCCCAGGGCCACAACATGGTTTCCCATTATAACCCCAGGGCCACAACATGGTTTCCATTTATAACCCCAGGGCCACAACATGGTTTCCATTTATAACCCCAGGGCCACAACATGGTTTCCATTTATAACCCCAGGGTAACATTATGGTCTCTTGGGAACCCCAGGGTAACATCATGGTTTCCCATTATAACCTGGAAACCATGACCGATGTTTGTCAGGTAACACCTAGGTGAAGACTAAAACACAGCCGATGTTTGTCAGGTAACACCTACTAATACTAAAACACAACCAATGTTTGTCATGTAACACCTATTATGACTAAAACAAAATCGATGTTAGTCAGGTAACACCTAGGTGAAGACTAAAACACGGCCGATGTTTGTCAGGTAACACCTAGGTGAAGACTAAAACACGACCGATGTTTGTCGGGTAACACCTAGGTGAAGACTAAAACACGACTGATGTTTGTCAGGTAACACCTAAGTGAAGACTAAAACACGACCGATGTTTGTCGGGTAACACCTAGGTGAAGACTAAAACACGACCGATGTTTGTCAGGTAACACCTAGGTGAAGACTAAAACACGACCGATGTTTGTCAGGTAACACCTATTATGACGACTAAAACACAGCCGATGTTTGTCAGACAACACCTAAGACCAAAACTATTTAATCAATTTGTTCTGGAAAAATTAATAAAAGTTGGAATTGTTTGTTTGAACGTTGTTCCTAGAGACGAATAAACAGTTACAAGAAATGGCTACATTTACTTCAGCCAAAGGGGGCAACACCAGCCATTGAAGCTAGGGGCGTAATTACTTTTTTTGCAATATGAAATTGTATTTCTGTTGTTTTGATGAACAAATTATGTTTAAGAATACAACTTTCCAGAGGGTGCACCAACTGTTCTTCCTGACTGTATGGGTATAAGTTGGGGCATAAACTCCCTTTTACTAGGCATTTGTCGTAAGTTATGTTTATCAGTATGTCTTTGATCAGTGTAGTAAATGGCCTAGGTTTTTAATAATACTATGTTAATATCAAATCTATTTCTTAAAGATGTTTTAGAATGGTGCTGTTTTTTTTCCTATGTTGTAATTAGGCCTGTGATTCATTGGAAGCTAATGTCTTTACGTACAATATTTGTCCTTTGGCCACAGGGCACCAGCAGACCAGTTGAGCTTAATATTCCTCAACATCTTACATCAATGGCTTTTTCACCAATTACAGTACAACTTTGTGTCTGTCAAAAACAAAAGGTTTGATACACACTTCATTTTGTTCTGGGACTTTAATGTTTATACCTGCGACCTGTGAAACTGCTTTGTACAGACCTTTTTTTTTTTTATTGTTGGTTTTGTGATACTTTTTTAAATAAAGTAATTTCATCCATGTATTTTTCTCATTATATACCAGTAGTTATCATGGCCTAGTTACCAGTGGACAGATTGAATTGAAGGAATGATAGTAAATCCACTTTTACACATCCAGTCCAAAATAAAACCCATGCAGCACCCATGTTTTTCCATCTAGTTATCCATCGCCTCTATATGCATCATTAGTTTACATTCTCTATCTGCAAATAAGGCATGTGCCTGAGAAAACACCAGCATATCCAAGACTTCTTGCAGGTAAAGAGATGAGGTGGCAGATATGCATCTTGCAGCTCCACATTTGGGGCCAAAGGCAGCAGGAATCAAGTCTCAGAAGAAAACTATCCAGGGGCATTACAGTAAGGTGACTTCCTCTGACCCATCCAACTTCAAAGATTTCTAATACCATGAAGACAAGGCTACCATGACCTCCAAAGGAAGGGCACTGTTGTTGGTGGACTCTTGAGGATTGTGTAACTAGACCAACAACTACCCTAAATGTATTGATGTGTTCACACGATTGAAAGTAAACATGTTACAAAAAAATCTGGATATCAAAGCGTTATTTGTTCAACTTTATTGAGAAAAAAAAAAAACATTAAATAGCAGAGCTATTAGTTGATCAATCAGCCATTGAGAGCTTTGAATAATGTATTCAGTGCAAAACAGAAGTGTTGTGGATGAGTGATTAACTAACGGCTCCCATTCTAAAAACAATGTAAAGAAATGGAGTAACAAAAAAAATGTTTAACTAAGTAGACACATACTCCTCGGCTCTCAATACATTCTCAACAGCACATAAACCAATTATCTGATTAACATGCATTTTGTTTCTTATTTACTGCAGATACAACTTTTCAGATTCAGCAATTCTCCATTCAAACAGTCAGCTAACAGCAAGTGTATAACATTCACATAACTCAGTTCCTTAACGCTATTGGAAAAGCTTACAAAATGAGATTGCACCATGTTGATCCTCTACACACAAATGGTGACATTTGGAGAATCCTTTTTTTGGCAACTTCAAGTGAATTCAACGCAATTAAGGGCCCTTGGTTAGTGGCTGTGGTTGGTTTACACAGGTATGCAGCACCTGCTCCATTGGGAGTTCTGAGCAATTGGCATCTTTTGGAAATAAAAAAGGGTACTTGGAGATTTCCCTTGTTAAGAGCATGTGAAAATATGTTGAGGGGCAGAACAAAGAAGAAATTACTTATTTGTTTACGATAAGGGCTGAATGGGCAACGAAATCTGTGTAATTTAAAGTTTATTCCAGCTACAATGAACCACGAGCATGATCAATTATCACATGGCGTACTTCTGAGTCCATTCCCGGGCTATTCTGTTGTACCTGGAAAAAGGAACAGCAAATCAGCAAAAAAAGAAACCAACTGACAATAGAACAGGGAAACCTCCAGAACAGAACCATGCGTTCACGAAACAGGTGGCCAATCACCAGTCAGAGTTAATACACATTGTGTTTAAACACAAAATAACCCCTTAGTCCCACCCAAGTGGCGTTCAATACTGTCAATCATCAGTCCAAGAACAAACACTACAAACCAAGCCACTAGTCACTAAGGTGTGTTCATACCAGCTGAATGCTGGCAGCCTGGTGGAACTAGTGTACAGGCCAATTTTATAATACCAAAGTGATTATAAACACTATAAAATGTACAAACTTTAATATAAAAAATGAACTGCAATGTTAAACACACCATACAAAATTGAACACCACACAACCTCATTAATTGTTTCACCACTTCACAGACTTCTGTGACATCACCACGTAGGGTGGATTAAGGTCATAAAAACAGGTCAAAACCTGTAGAGTTTTGGCCACGTTTCTTGCTCTCCACATCCCCACCGATCTAAGTGTTTGAAAAAACACGAGAGAAATGTTCCACACTTGAGGACAGCGGGTAGAACTTTGCTTTCCACTAAACGTGGAAATGTGATGTTTTCACATTTGTTATGAAGACACTGGTAATGTGCTGGAAATGATGACAATGAGGTTGGGAAGTGGTCAACCTGGACATCAGGTGCAGTCAAACATCATGTGTTTCTCAACCCAGTCACATCACGATGCTCGCTTACCCTAAAGCATAGCGTATTTGTCTGTCCACTCTCTCGCTAATCTATTATACCTGATGTGAAAGGAAAGTCCTTCATTAAAAGGTTTAGATCTACTGGCGACGTCACGGTAAGACGTTGGTTCAAGCCCCTGGGTCATAAAGTGGGACTGTATTTTTTTGAAAAGATGATATGGATGAATATGAAGATCACGAACAGAGTAGACCACTCACTTTTCAGTGTCTGTTTTGTAGATCCGGGCGATCTCCGGGACTAACGGGTCATCAGGGTTGGGGTCACATAAGAGTGAACAAATGGAGAGAAGAACTGAAACAAATTGAAACGAAAGAAGAGTGGATCTCAGGTCAGAATGTATAATAACTGTCTCACAAGGCACAGATCCTACCTTTAGTGATAGTTAATGAAATAGACATCCTACCTTTAGAGATAGTTAATGCAGGGGACCATTGTGATCTCAATATATCCAGGCAGATGCTACCATTACTGTTAATATTTGGGTGATAAATTCTTGTGGTGAATGCAACCTATGGAAACGAGATTGGACAAGCAAGGTAACCGTGTGAATGAATATTTTGAAACCATATTCCTCAACCTCCTGCAAACATTGTTATGTAGCTATTTAAAAGAAGAAAAACCAGTATAAGACTAAGTACCTTGGGCGGTTTGAAGGGGTAGTCTGTGGGGAAATGAATAGTCAGAAAAAACACACCTCCTTGGTATGGACTGTCATTCTGGGGGAAAAGAATGTCCATACTCACTGAAAAACCAGAGCAAATTTGACAGATTCATGAGGAAATATGTGGCTACTTACAGGACCCATAATTGTAGCTTGCCAATGAAACACTGTTGAAATAGAAAGAAGAGGCTGTTAGAGGAGCATCTCAGATGTTGTTCAGAAGGCCAGATAGAAGTGGGTCCTTACTGTCATCTCCAACAGGACCAGCAGAGCACTGCGCTGGAGGATCTCTGGCCAGGTCATTCAGCTCCTAAACACAGGAAGCAAACCAGGAAACCTGTTCCATCATTCCCTGACTTCATTGGTGTTATTACATCTCCTCCAACGCCACATCATTTGTTTGATTCGGCACAATTTCTGCGGTTGCAAACACTTTTGTATGGGTGCTTCTTTAAGGGATACCTACCAAAAGAAAACCCAATATGACTGTTACTGCACGGACCAGAGAATCCAAAAAAAATAATCTAACAAACCACACACAGCTGTCGTGGGCGGAAAGCAGATGCACAGCGAAGGAAGTACTGTGTCGCTATTCACAGGTGAAACGGGAACTACATTAAAATATTGTGGCCTCGATGAGCCCAGCCATAGTAATGGTGTCCTGTGACCAGTCTGTTGGACGACTCTCGCAGAGCCTCCTCAAATCAAGCACTTCAGGAAGACATCCCTGTGGTCAACCCAGGGTCTGGGACTGACATCTCGGACCCACGTGGGACTTTCATATGGATGAGAGCATGTTAGTCAGGAAGTAAGGAGCTGTAGCCTTCTACAGGAAGGAAGCTGTGGGCTGTGTTGAAGTTGGGCTCAGAGGGGTTCTGTGCCAAAAGGAGCTAGACTACAGCCAAACAGCTGTTACTTGTAAGGGCGTGGTACAAACTGTTGACATTACAGCTATCCCCAACAACAAAAGTCCACTTGATTGGCCAACGTTTAAAAACAGTAAGTGCATTGACCCTGTCTGATGTTTTGAAAGAACTCTCTTATGAAATCACAAATGTGTCAGGAAGAGCAATATTTGTACAAATATGTTCCAAAAATTAAGGGAACACGTAAATGCCAAAGTATAACACCAAGACAATTAGACTTCAGGGATCTCAATCTGTTTAGTTAAAAAGCATAAGCCATTGGGACAGGTGCACTGCAGAGGAAACGGCACGACAACCCACAACAAAAGAATGGTTTACCAGGTGGTGTCTACAGAAGCGCTCTCCATATCCTTCATGCTTGATTACCCGCAGCCCATTCAGGTTGAACAGGTAATCCAGTTCCTCAAGGATGACACATCCATAAGTGCCATTGCAAGAAGGTTTTCTGTGTCTCCCAGTACTGTCGCAAGAGCATGGAGAAGATACAAGGACATGGGACATTAAACAAGACCAGCTGGCCGTAGAAGGGTCTCCACCCAGCAGCAGGACCGTTATCTGCTCCTGAGCACAGGAGGAGCACTGCCAGAGCCCTAAAAAATGACCTCCAGACGTCATTGGGAACATTTTAATGGGTTAAAAAAATGGTTTTAGCTCTAAGCCGCTGCCTTCCGTGCACATACAGACGTGTTTCCTGCACCACCACAATTGAGTGGCAGGAAACAGGGTCACACAGTACGTGTTTGCCAAATCATGTTCACTCCGTCAATACAACCTAACATACAAACAAACATTTTTGTGTTGCATTTTTAGCTGTAGACAAATCCTATTAGGCAGCTATTATTTTTAAGCATTTAATGTCTCCGCTTTGGCATCCAGCACT
>JACXGK010008338.1:0-22707 GCA_016801125.1 Novumbra hubbsi
CTACAGTGTGACCCACCACGTTAAGAGACGGCCTACAGTGTGACCCACCACGTTAAGAGACGGCCTACAGTGTGACCCACCACGTTAAGAGACGGCCTACAGTGTGACCCACCACGTTAAGAGACGGCCTACAGTGTGACCCACCACGTTAAGAGACGGCCTACAGTGTGACCCACCTGTGTTAAGCGGTGGCCTACAGTGTGACTGTGAGCCCTTTTAACATCAGCATCCCCAAGTGCTTATACCAACACTCAGTCTAAAACCCTTCATTTGAAAAATGCAACCTTTCTGAAAATATGGGGCAGTCTTACTTTTTTGCCTGGACAAGTTCAGTTTAAATTATCAATGCACATACGCAATCCTCCAGCCTAGCCGGCAGTTTAGGAAACATCCTCTCCCCTCGAAAATGTTCGGCCATCGCGTCAGCAAAACACACTTAAAAATCCCAAAATGACTACATCAAACGGAGGGAAATACTGGATTCCATATCGGCATACGAACACACCAACCTAACTCAAGCCATCCAGTAACTGTCTGCATGTGACTACTTGGGACCGTGTTTGGTGAGCTGACAGAGCTGTATCACCGTAGTGTGCAGCGGGCAGAGACACTCTGGGTGTTGTTGTTGTCCTCTGTGCCCCTCAACACACCTAGAACAGATGGAGGGCTCAACACATCGAAGAACCATTCCCACGCCACAGCCCAACTGCTGGCATCGCCACAGCGAATGTCAGCATAAACACGGTACGTGTGTCCTTTTGGGAAAACAGCCTGAAATATGCTTCTCAACTACTAAACAGTTCCAGGGAAATACACACAGACACATTTATGTTTTAAAGACTGGCCCCAGATCTGTGCCTTAAACCAACACATCCAACGATCACATTTGCTATTCCAAAGGAGTTGACACAGACATAGCCAATGGGCCACATTACCAAGCAATTCATTAATAAATCATTTGACCATACAGATTCTCTTTTCCCTCACTAACAAAATGCCATGTAGACTCTCACACACAGTCAATATTTCCAAATACAGAAAATATTGATTTTGGCTTAGCACGATAAATGTTTCTGATAAGTGAAGAGCAAACTAGGTTTAAACTGCACCTCTACTACTGATCTGCCTAGCCAGAACTCTAGAAACACATACAGGCTGAAGATGGAGATGTCATTAAAAAAACCAAACAGAGGTTTATTTTTGTCAGTGTTAGGCAAATAGATTTCCTTTAAATTCTAGTCTTAAAGCGGCACAATGGCAGTCCCCTACGTCAATTAAAACTGAGCAGAAATTCTCATTTAAATCTTAATGACCAGATGGATGCAACTATTTTATCTTTTTCATAATGGTTTTACCACTTTCAGAAAACAAAACACCACTTCTATGAACTGAGCAATAAACCTTAAATCGATTTTTTTCCCATCACAGCTGCTTTGTGTGCTCAATATAGTTTATGTGCTTGCGGCAATGGATCTCCGCTGGGAAATAGAGTTCTCTGATTGCTTAGCAATGTACAATCTCGGTTTTAAGAGTATTTATTTTTAACATATAAAAAAAGGAATGTACCCTTGAACCTAGCTTGTGGTGAACAAATTAGCAAAATGAAAGAGCAACTAAGAACACGCGCCACATATCGCGAAAACAATCCAAACTTTCTAATAGGGACCAAAAGCCAAGAGGTTCCATCATACTGGCCTAATATTGGTCCCAGGTGTCACTGGTTTAAAGACAATTCTCACTAAGTTCACTGCTTTTGAAAACACCATTACACAAATTACTGTAGCTGTTAGTACATATCTTTTAACACAACCAGAAAGACTTCTAGACAAATAGTGAATGTAGTTCGTAGTGGTATTTCATATTATCCAGCCCACTTCTGCAAATCTAAGGCATTATGCATGCAGAAAGATGCTCCTGATCGAATCCAAGTGTATAAATGTCATCAGTGAATGTCAATAGCGTTTCTGGGGCCATGCCTGAGGACATGGTGCCATAGCATCAGCGCTGTTAGGCCAGGGCTTCAGGGGCTACAGCTTTTTGATATTCTATGTTGAGTTCGCATTTTCACATGCAGGTTAAAGGTGTTGAATTTCATGACCGTTTTGATCACAACTAGTTCATTCATTTCCAATTAAACTGTACCATTGCCTTGTAGCATTACCTTATACCACTGCCTTCTAGCATTGTCGTGTACCATTGTCGTGTACCATTGCCTTGCAGACTATTCTCTGAGGTGATTTATACAGCATATGCAGTAACATGTCAAATTGGCTGGGCGGAAGTGTTGCACATATTGCGTACAAGTTTATAGACTGACACAAGTGAATCCACAAACTTTTATGCAAATTACAGCTAAAATCCTGCAGACTTGAGATGACATGGAAAATATTGCAACTCATACATCACAACACACTAAAATCTATTATTACCCCTGGATTACTTTTAATTATTTAATCACTTAACAATGTTATTGAACTGGTGTCTGCTGGTGTCATCTGGGGTCTGAACTGGTGTCATCTCTTATGGAGGAGAAGATGTTAACAGAATTACAACATGGTATGAAATGTACATGATAGAAATGACCCTAACCTAATGATGGATCAACTGGTCTTCTTTTGAACTTGATTTTCTGATAAACCGTACGGTCTCAAACCGATAACAGCAAACTAACACATTGATGGATCAAGCCTTCCAAACAGTTGTCTCCACATGGGTGTTGGATACGGGCAAAGTGAGCAATCTAATGGCACAGATTCTTCAAAACACAGTTTTTCTTCAAAGTGTTTGAACGCTTTACACTGAATCCTCAAAATGCCCCCGGATAACAAAATGCCGCCCGCACTTCGAGGCTGTCGATCAAGTAGGAGAAAAATAATTGGCAAAATCGGTTAGTGTTGGTTTGTTGATTGTAGACATTATGACTTTGGGCATATCAGTTCCAGTTTCCACAGCATGTCCACTGGCTCACAGGTAAGCACATCTGAAATTGGAACCAAACTTCTTTCATGAATTCCAAACACCTCGTGGCAATTATGTGCCTCATTTCATACATCACATTGCCATCATCCCACTGTTTTACGAATGATTTGGGGGACATCATTCCCATTTCTGGGACATCATTCCAATAAATCAGCCCAATTAATTGTCAGTGTGCATTCCCAAAACCTTAAATATTTCAGATTATATATATATATACTCAATGCCGCCAGGGAGAAGTGGCGGTGCCCCACTTGCGTTCATGTTGAGCGAGTCAGGCAAACACATTGAATACTGGAGATTAGGCTGCTTTTGTTTCAGTAAGGTTACAATGGAATGTTTTTTACCAACCATTACATTAATCCAATCCGTTGAATCCGTTTGAATTGCATCCAAAAGGGAATTCCCCTCACAAAGGCAACCAAAGCAACAGCCGTGTTGTTAACATAACGCCAAAAGGCTCCACAAGTCCCTGGTAACAGTTGACAAGCTTGTTTCTTTGACAGGTACTGGCCACCTGGTTCTGCGCATTTCAAATGCTCCAGACTCATCCTCTACCTGAAAACTCCTCCCTGGCACGGATAGAAGCGTGGCATCTTGAATGGCACCCACTTCCTTGTAGTCCCTGGCACAGTGACCGTCTTGACACTTGCCACTGTACTTCCTGATTTGTGTTTTTTGGTTTCTTTAAGATTGATCGTCTTTTGGATCGTTAAGATGGGTGCTAATCTGTGAGCTGCAATATCTGCAAAAGGCTTGGAACTCCTCCCCTCACACTCGATCCACGTTTACAGCTCAGGGTCGTTCTGAAATTCTTTTTGATCGTTCTGTTTCTATTTTCCCCACTTTGACATGCACGCTTGCATCTCCACCGCAACCATCGCACTGCCAGATAACATTTTGATCATGAAAGTATTGAGCTTAGAGAAATATGTGGAAAAACAAATCTATGCAATCAAAGGCAAGAGATGGATAGGAAATAAGTGAGAAATATTTTACTGACACGCATTCTATTCAAATTAAAGGTTTGGTGAGAAAAGAAAAAACCCACATTTTATCATCCCGCGCAAACCACAAACTACACAGCAGAGGGGGACAGTTAACAGTATAAGAGATAAGGAGGTTCATGAACTCATAAGTGCAGTGGGCAGACATGACAACTATTATCAAGTATGAGGAAGACACCACTAGTGCAGGAAATACATTTGATCACAAAATGTGGATTTGGATCAATGCAAGTGTGTGTCACAACAGCTTAAACTCATGACAAGAAAAATATGTGGAGAAAAGGCATACCTGTTTAAAAAAAAACAAATGTCAACGCCTGCGTTACATACCGCGATGTAGCTACGTAGCTCAGGGTACACTCTGTATGGTGCCAGCCAATGGGACAGCGGAGTGGTGGATGGGAATTCGGTGGTCACAGCAAGCACCACCTCAGGAAGGGACGTCACCTTAAAGCCAAACTGCTCATACAGCTTCTGCAACTCCTCGTCTGGCTTCTCCTCTCCCTCACTCAGGATACTACCGACAATGTAGCGACACTGGTCCTCAGGTGTCTGGCAAAGAAACACAGAGAGAGACAAAGAAAGAGATCAGGACAGCGTGAAATTACAAGTGGAGCAGAGAGGGATACAAAATGTTCAGTTCAGGACATCTCTATTCAACCTCCCAGTTCTCCAGCTAGACAAGTTGGAACAAGAGAACAACAGAGGCAGAAGACCTGGACAAATCCTTCAATGTCAGTGTGTGTGTGTGTGTGTGTGTGTTGGACAGAACTCTGTCAATCACACTCCAGTCTGGCTGCAGGCTGTCTGGTACTGTAGTTGGTGAGACAGTGAGATAAGTGACACAAGGTCAGATCTGAGACATTGCCGGTGGAATGTATGCGGAGCGCTGCTGAAGGCCTGTGACGGTCCTCCTCTGTTGAGTGCTGCGTTCTGCGGAGGCTGGCAAGGAACTGGGCACAGATGGGGACAGTGCTGTTCATCATCAGACGTTTAACTTGGCGAGTGACATATTCATTACGTGATCGACTCACAAAACGTACCATTCTGGATTTTGCAATACACACTGCATTCCATAACAAAAGTCCCTGTTTTAAGATGATATTGAATGAATGGATTCTGAGTGAACCAAAATATTTGGAGAATGAATTTATTGAAAGAACCAATACATGCAAAACAAAAATCCCCAGGAAAACGTTGCCACCTTACACAGATAAATTGTTAGTCCACAATGACTGAAACCAATTTTCCGAATTCCTCTCTGTGGACAAATTCTGCAATATTTCGGAGGGTTTTGATCATGAATTGAATTCTGGCATTTATCTAAGCTATTCCAAAATTTGCAATGTATTACTTTCTGAGGTGGACTTGCATGTGATTTGGATTATTGTCACTTTAGACTGGGATCCCTGAGCCAACAAAGTGAAAAGACTGTTGTACCGTCTTTCAGCAAGTCAAACAACCCCAACTGTTCCAAGGTTACCACAAAAAATGTCTGATACCAAATCTGTGCACATTTTTTTAAAGAGGTAATACCAATGAGATGTTATAATCCATTGTTACTACAACTCTTAGAAAAGAGTCTCAGCGACCAACACTCTACTCTACTACATAGAGTGTGAAATCACCAGCATATATTCCAATTCATCTTGAAAGACATGATAAGACAACTGCAAAAATTAAGAACATTTGGAACAATTTGCTCTGAGGTATACTGGATTGACATTACAGAAGCTAAAGGTTTGGTAAAAAAATAAAAAAAGATCAATAATGGCACTCCAAAGTTGTTTTCCGTTGGGATTAATGTAATTTACCTCCGTTTGGTAACATTTCAAAATTACAAATCTTCAAAACCTGACTTTTTTTAAATAATATTGTTGCTGCCGAATGAATACCACATATCTCCATTTTTATTAATTTATGGAAAGCGGGAATTTTACTTCACATACTGGGAGGACTGTAGGACCAATTAAATCACTTCAAAATACATTGTAAGTGCATTTGTAGTCAGACGTGTCGGTAAAATCACATATCTCCATTGACATTTATTGTAATAAATTGTCTTGAAATTAATGAATTGTGTAATGCTGTATAATTATGACCAGGTGTGCAGTTGGCATAATGAAGCAACGTGGCTCTAAATGAAGAACCTCGTTCAAGATGATAATAAGTAAAAGTACTATGAAACTGTTATATGAAGCAACTGGTTATTAGATTATGGTCTCTGTGGGAAGACCACTCCCTGCGTGGCAACCAAACTCAAAGCCAGCAGTAGCGTGCAATTCCTGGGTCATCCAGAGTAGAACGAGGTGATTCTCATTGCCATGTATCCATATTGACTGAATAACTTATAATCCATAGCAAATATTGATGCTTGGTAATTCACAAAAGCGAAGCAGATTGTTAAAATGCGAACTAGTTCATGTAGAGATCAGCTAATTGAAATCATGATAAAACCGCTACAGGCATGTTTATGAGAAAAACTACTGTTGCATTTTTGTCCAAATTAGCGATCTTATGAGGACATTGGTTTAAATGTGAAACGGAAATATAATTAAATTGGTAATTATAATATGTTTTGTTCATTCATGCTGTAATCTGAATGTTTCTCCCTCTTCCTGTAAAATCGCCCTTTTGGCGAGAACGTGGTATTAATCCGACAGTGACTTTATGATGAATGGAATTGATCATTAAACAAATACAGCATCTGGATTCTCTGCAAGACAACGATTAAACCAACAATCCTTCTAGTCTTCCTTTGGAGTAATTTTGTATGACCTCTTAAAAATGACTTTGGTATCCATTTATGATCTCATTAGTGGAGATGAGTCGTGATAACTGCAACCTTGTGCCACTGACACAGCTTTAGAGACGGCAACAACATTGATAACATAAACTCTGAAAAAGATTGAAACTGCAGAGGCCGTGGCTACACGAGTGGGAAGTCATGTACAAATCAATTCTTCCCCATGCTACATCGAACTCAATTGGCAGGAAAACACCACATGCATGCGGGCCTATATGAAGGAGGACACGTTGGCGCCATGACGACAGACGTTGAAGTGGACTGTTATTTCACAGATGACCAGATAATCTAATGCAGGTGTGCCATTGTCTCTTAGGTTGGCTTCATGCATTTGTGGTGTGACATTCATCTTGAGCGAATGGTAAGGTCTGCACCAACCAACTACTAGTCTACTTGCACACGCTGACATGTTAATAGTCAAACGGCGCTTGGTACCTAAAAACATTAGGCACGGTTAAGTCCTGTTTCCATGGAAGTTTAAAGACATCGTAGATCATTGGCCTTATCATATATGGGCATGTGTAAAGCTCTACACTCATTGGTTGTAATAATATGTTTACATGTTCTGTGTATTGTGTTAGCAAGCTAGCTTTTTATTGTGACAGATACAAGATTGTCGACTTGGAGAAGATAAGTAGATGAGGATATTTTTTGGGGGATGAACTGCTAGAAAGCTAAGATGTGATTTGCAGTAACATCTGCATATAGTAGCTGGAAACACAAGTCAGGCAACACAAACCAGGGAACATTAGATGACAGGGAATTCTTTTTTCCAAAAGTGTGTTAGTTATATTAGATCCACTGCTATAAACTGGGGCAAACAGAGCCAATCACAATGGCTGTTTTCCTAGCAGCTTAGTAAACAATCAACACCAAACAGCCTGTATGGATGCCCTTTGTCCAGGATATCTATGTATTTATACAGGGCTCAGTAGTATGAGAGACCTTGGCCTCAGTAGATTTCTCTGTACAAATGAAGATAAATACAAATACATTGGTATGTTGTTTTGTCTGGGCAGTTTGGTTTTGTTATCAACAGAACTTGTGTGTGTATATAGACTAGTCCTTGTCAACACTGGCAGGTTATGATAAGAGAAAGCCATCAGCATGCATATAGAGGACTCATGTCTGTAGTACTGTAGTACTGTCTGTCAGCTTGTTACCCAAACAGCACTTCCTTGCTAATCATATTATTTAGAGTTCAGGACTCTTGCTCTCAGTCACAGTCCACACTGCCTACCCACACACACACACACACACACACACACACACACACCTGTGCACTGACAACCCAAACAGAACCAGTTGCAGACACAAACAACAAAACTGCATTTCATCGCTCCTCCACTCCAGATCACACATTCCAGCGAGCCTACAGGCAATTAGGCAAGATTCTGGGATATTCTTTCCCTCCCTGCCTCACTGTACATAGGAGAATTCTGCCACTCAGTCTGTTCAAGGCAGACAGATGTGTTCTCAAAACCAACCACAGCTCTTTATACGGTTGGTCTGATCCAGAGAGCTGGCTTCACTGAGTTCCGCACTAGACATACATCCACAAAAGAGGCTGATGAGAGTAGACAGTGCCTTTTGATTGGCTCAGGCAAGCCACTGGGGCGTTGGCTAATGGACAGACAGTGGAGCTCTCTTTTCCTAGGACAAATTCAGCGCATCACGCGTTGTACGCTCCATCACATCAGTTAAGAATTGTATGTGCAGTCAAAATTAACAGCCACTATTTCCTAATACAGACCGATCAGACTGACTTTAGTACATTCAGTGCCAATGGGACTCAAACATGGCTTCCTGCAGAGAATGAATGGTTCAATTCTCCTTTTCTTCCCCACCTGGTTCCTCTCTAAGCCTCGTCTCCTGAGACCTGTTAGGAAGAAAAGTAATTTTTGAAAGCAATTCTTTGCTCAGAGGTGTGAGAGCCTTTGCTGACAGATGACGTCTCTCCAACAATAAATCAGTAGGGATGCCGGAGGTAATTCTTTATTAGCAGACACGTAATGAGGATTTACACTCCTCATCCTCCGCTTCCTAGTCCGCTGCGGTTCTCCCCTCCAGGCAATACATTCTGGGAATTCATTTTCCTTAATATCAGCCTGATGGCAATCGCTCATCCCTAAAGCATTAGTATTTTGGCTGGCATGGGGAAGAGTTTGTACATGGGGTGGGGGGCTCGCACAAAGCAGGATTTCCCCCCGTCCAAAATAAAAAGTATCCTGCGTATAAAAACGTATGTATGATTTCCAAATGGTCTATGAAGTTCTACCTTTCTCTGGAGTTTTTTCAAGCTGTTGAGCTTCAACACCTTGCTGCATGCTCTTTCAGGTTTTAGGATGGCTATTCGTAGAGCACTTTGTAACTTCTAATGTGGCAATGTCTCAAATTGTAAATGAATCATATTTAATGGCTTTGAAAAAGCACTTTGAAAACGGTTTCTACATTCACAGCTGCCCCCCTGAGTTGCTTTCTTCCATGCTTAGAGCATGTAAACAGATTAATTCTCAATGAAATCACAGACAAACCTGGCGAAAATAGGAACACATAATTAACACGAGAACCAAAATCTGCTCAAAATGAAAACGGGTTAAAACAAACCCCATCGGCGCTTAAGGTTTTTTACAAGACAGTCTATTTAGGGTTTAAAAGAGAACCTAATCAATCAAGATGAATATTTTCATACCCTGCATAATGACTGTACATGGAAGTCTGCAGTTCCAGCTTATTGTTAGTTAAACAAACTATGCTTTGAAACAATTTATAAGAAACTTCAGCAGATAGAAATTAAACTAAACAATAGTAGAACCTCTGGAAATGGTCTGGAAATGCCTTTTCAATGTAGCTGCAACCCACAAGCTATAAAAATGAAAAGTAGCACATTAGACACTTCTACCAACATTATTAATACAAATAGGGCATAGAGGAGCAAAAACATCCCAGTGTTAACACATTTAACTGACAGGAAACATAATTGAATTGCTTAGATACAAGGGACTCCAACACTTTGGCTGAAACATACATCTTAGAAAGGTTCCTGTAGTTATTTAGCCCAGCAATCCTGACTCATTGGAACAGTGGCAGACCATAGACAGGACATGCGCTGAGGATTACATTTAGCTCAAGATTGGCATTATGCAGAGAGATAAGGTGCTCAGTTATAAAAGTCAATAGATATGGACTCTAGTTTCCAGAATGAGCTGCTTATCGTTGGTAAATTCATTTCTATGCCTGAATGCACCTCTATAGTGAAATCCACAAAAATACATTATTATTTGGATTAAAAATAATTTAAAAAGAAAACCTGCAGAAATAAAATTGTCCAAAACAGCTTCATATTTCAGTTCAGACACAGTCCAACGTTTCATTGTTCCAATCAAAGTGTCCAATATGTTTTCTTTATATATAAATCTTAGAAATATCATTAAGATTCCTTATTTATTTATTCTTTGATTTTGCTGTTATGAACAGTGTGGGTATTTCTTAAGACCCTAAACCTCAACCAATCAGATTCCAAAAAAGAATCATGGATTATTCCAACCTTGAATGATTGTGCAGAGGCCAACTTATATATTTTCCTCTGTGGTCCAGGTAAACTTGCCCATAGGACCGGAAGCAGGCAGGTTTGGTACAAAGCAACGTTTATTTACTGAAAAGTCAATCGGTATTAGACCATCGGCATCACTTTAATCTCCAACTTGAAACATGTATCCAGGCAATACATGATGTTCATGTCCCACAAGTCCCGGCGATAAGGAGGGTTATCGAACAGCGTATCGGGGGAGGAGGCCACACATAAGCACTCGCCGTGATCCCCTCCGCCGTGCTGCCGTTCCTAACATACCCACACACATCCACATGGTTGAACCCCTCCGGTCAGTGGGCGTGGGCGGTCTGTGCTGCTCTCCCAGCCAACCACAGACAGGAAGAGAACCAGGCGGATCTGACTAACAAGCTGAGGAGTCAATGACATCACAGTGGTCCACCTGTCCGGCCTGTGATGAGGCGGACCTCAGACCTGACCCCTGGTCCCGTGTGCTAATGAGATCAGAGCATTAAGCCAATTAAAACAGACATCCAGAGACCTGCCTCCTGCTCGCCTGTCACTGGGCGGCCAGGGCAAAGAGCCAGCCAGGCCCAAAGCTAATTGGCTGTCGGCATGCTGTCTGTGACTCTGACGCCAGGACCACAGACGAGAGGACGCCAGGACCACAGACGAGAGGACGCCAGGACCACAGACGAGAGGACGCCAGGACCACAGACGAGAGGTGCGGATGCCAGTGACCACAGAGTGACCACAGCATACTAATAGTGGACAGACCGGCTATACAGCAGGGTGGGAACGTTTCTACATTGTCCCACATAAGCCTGGTCCGTGCAGCGTCTTTCTCTGACAGTTGACTCATGCACTTTGACACCTACTGTGGGAAGAGGCCTGTAGAACCCTAGGGTTCTATTCTATATTGGCATATTTCGGTCAGTTCCTGGACTTCATTTGGTGGGATGACTGTCCGATGTAAACTGCCAGTGCTATGGACACATGATCATCAGACAGTGGAATGGTCTACTTTGTATTGTGGGAAATGGTTTGTAACCCCTCCAAGACTCATGGGCAACAATAATCTATACGTTGATGGCCTCTAACAGAAAGAAAGGTGGATATTCATTTTTAGAGCACAATAACACACTCCACACTGTCCTTTAGCAGGTAACTAAGGTACACATCTGCAGTGTGAGAATGCAAAAGGAAATATATATATATATATATATATATATCCAAGTAAACATATGTACATTAAATTAATTCTCAAAACAGCATGGGCACCAGTGCTTTTGGTCAGATATAATTACAAATGTATCTCCATGGCAACAACAGAAAATGTATGGGTGTTTAATATAGCAGAGTATTTTAATTATATATTTAATACAGTCATTTTTGCTTTAAAAATTTGTTTTTCCATTTCACTGTCTCTCAAATTAAGCTTCTTAGCCTAATAAGCAAATCACAAGCAATGCATGTATTCACTGAATCGTGTTAGGTGTTAATAGTTTGTGTATGTGTTGCACATTTCTTGGTACTTGCGGGAACCAGATATACCCACACAGACAGAAAAACCTGAAACATCAGTCCACACAAGATATTTTGGCCAGTCCTCACAAGGGAAAATGCCTTTTCCACCTCAGAAGTTACATTTTGGGAGAAACACTATAATTGGCCATAGTTTTACAATTGGGGTTACTTTCAGGTTTAGGCATTACAAGTTGTGGTTGGGGTTAAATGTTATGGCTAGGTTGAGTTTATGCATACAAGTTCAGTTAATGAGGTTAAGGAAAGGGTCCCCAAAATTATATAAAAACAAACTGGCGTGTGCACGTCAATACCCTTTCACATGCCATCGCTGCCATCTAGTGGTAAACAATGTGCCATTAAACGACAATAAATTTCATACCCTTTTGATTTGAGTTCAACGTAATGTAGATGTGAAACAATTTCTCTGCATGTCAGAGATTTCTTCCAGCATGTTGGATCAAACCTTGTCTTAGGCTAAGTCTATGCTAGCCTTGAGTGTTAGAAAGCTGCTCTACAGCTGCTGGATTACACTGGAGCATTTAAAGAAGGTCTCCAAACAAAAGAGCAATTGATAAACTAGGTGAATCATTCTCTTGTCCAAGTGAAAGATGGTTCGGCATGCCTGTAAAGACATGGTTTTGAAAATGTATGAAGAAGAGAGACTCAGGCGTTAGGAGATGAATCCAGCTCTGGATCCATCAGGCCACCTTTCCCAAGGGAAGCTTGACAGACAGACAGACCAACCATTGGTACTGAGATTCCCCTGCTGGCGGAGACTCCCTCTTCTCATCCGTTCCACTTGTGAGGAGACATTAATTGCATACCCCATATGCATATTAATACAACTCTGTTTGACTGTCTCAAAACACACTCTAAAATATTAATACATGTAACTGACAACAAGCAGCATATTACTCGGTTCCTGAGTTTTGAATATTTTCATTCAGGAAATCTGTCTGTAAATCTGGATTTTTCCGTATTTAGAGGCATTATTAAGTGTAAACACCATTAAGTAATATGGTCACAAATTACCCATAGCTGGCACAGGGGTTTAGAAGGGTAGCCTAGCGAGAGGGAAGGAGTGGTGATTTAATTCCAGGATAATGTAATAACTGTGCTCCCCTATCTCCTCACTCTCCAACATCACCAACTCTACATTGTTCCTTTGGTTGGCCAGCAGACAGCCAGACATCTTATAATGGTTTGAAAATAACACCTATTACAAATTACTACCGTATGTAAATAAGTTGACATTCCCTGTTCCTTAAAAGAGGTGTTTGAGGAAAGACTATGGTCTTAGAAAACGCTGGTTAAACCACGCTTATTCACTTGGAATTTCTAAGTAAAATGCATTTCTCGTGCTATTTAATACAGCTTGACCTTCACTTACCTTCAATGTGCACATGTTTCAGAGTTTCTCAACTAGCAATCTCTACTGTAAAACACTTTTTCATTTGGCTACTGTTGTGAAAATGGCTAGTTTATTACACCATGGGAGGATGTTATGTTCCTGTCTAACCACGCTTGAGAGACGGTGATCTGGCTCCCTGACTACTTTATTTTGTACATTTTATAGGTTTTTAAACAGCTTAAAGAGGCAAGATGTTTACTCTACTACTAGCGTAAATGCAAGCATCGATGACCACAAAACATCTGCAGTTATTGTTTCAAATTTATGTTTCAAATATATTTTGTCTATAAAATTGTTTAGAGTACCTGAGATATTCCCAGTTTAAACATTCACGCCGCTCTGTCTGACAGTTTGCATTGAATTGTAGTCTCCTCATTCTCACTTGAGACACTCCCAGTATCACTTCCCAACACCCGGTATTAGCTAATATATTGTGATCTCCTTTGGTAATGGAAGAGGAGACAAGATGTGACCGGATTCTTAAATGCAGATCCTGGTAAATCAGTGTCAATCTTTTTGTTTGTCGGCATGGTTTAAGCAAGATGAACATATCTACAATATTCAGATTGTGTTGTTTCAAGTGAGATCTGTTCTAGTTAAAATTGGGAAGGGGTATTGGGGTACATTTCCACCAGGCAAACAAAACGTAAAAAGTTTATATTATAAAGTATATAAATTATGTTTCTAGCACATTCTTCGATCGCTGTTATTCTTTTGTTCCTTTCACGCAGAGAGAGTCAGTAAAATAAGAAATGTTACCATTGATATCCCTGAAGACTTTTTGGGGGGATATCTGTATGGTGTTGCTAAGATCCCAAAAAGCCCTGGGTATTTTAGACTGGAGAAGCAGGACTGCAAACGGTTTGAATAAAATATCAGTTATCACGCAGCAAGAGGCAGTTGATGAAATGTTGGGTGTTGATGCTTTAAATAAAAAGTGTTCTTAGCCCACCCATGTACACATAAAATACCATGTGAAAGCAGAGATTTGATTGCTTCGCTGCTGCTAAAAACGTACATCGTTTTCTCAAACACTAACGGATATGACTGGAAAAAGACCCACGGGGTAGAATATTTTGCCCCTTTTCCTGCAAGACTGACAAGGCCTTATTCTTCATCAAGACTCATTTCAGGCTAAAAACACTAATTGCAGTTGTAAAAAAAGTTTGATGCCAGACCAACAACACATGACCAGCAAAGGTTCACAGCTTTGATTACCGCACGTGTTTCAAAAAAAGACAAAACTCAAAGGACACATTACCGGCAAACCAAGAAAGCTAGAGGGAGAGTTTGTTCTCTTGCGTGAACTTCTCCTGAAACCCAATTCACACAGAATCCAAGAATGAGATTCCGGTTGCCATGGTGCCTTTACAGCAGCCCAGGCTGACAGCTCTGCTCTCCTTTCATCTGTAAAAATGTAACAGAAATAAAACTTTTCTGCAATCAACTCTATTTTAATATTTGTATTGAAAATCTTTTACTGAGCTTTCATCTATTATCTGGAGATCTACAAAGGACTGAATGGATGCAAATTCGAATCTACTTCGGAGTGTAGATCGGGTACATTGTTTTAGGTGAATTGACTGGTTCGCTTGGTGATGAGCTTGGGGAGTGACATCTGCAACTTGGAGTCCTCCAGATATCAAGGAGGACAGGGGGTGAGCGGAGGCCGGGTGGAGCTTTGGAGAGGTCACCACTGGATGGCAGAGATGGCAAGGTGCTGGTGAGACAAGAGCTGGGTGGGTTGTGCTGCCTTCCTGCTTCTAAAGGACCTGCTCGTCTTCCTCGTTGAACACATTCATCCTCACTCTGATCAAGTCATGTTCCTCTTGATGGTCATTCTGGCTACTGGGGACTCTCAGCTCTATCAGAGGATTCTAGTCAAAACCTACTCTATAGTAGTTGTTTTATTTAGCCTTTTTAAGCACTTAGAAGTTGAATAACTTATTATTATTATAGCGCAAAATGGAAATTTTGCTTGTCCAGATAGATTTGTCGATCTTGCTCCAGCACCTGCAACAGAGTTTTGTTTGGCCGTTTAGTAAGGAACAATAACCACACCCCTCAGACACGATGAACTCGCCCAGTGAGAGATCAGAAGCACCTCACTGTCAGCTTGCCTCAGATTCTGAGAATAGTCCCCAGGAAGGGAGACGAACTTCTGTTGGACAAGGTGTTGGAGATTCAGTGGGGGGCACATTGCCCTGTCTAAATATCAAATGCCAATGCCTTAGAGTAATGAAGGGTGCACCAATGTGGCCACATACAAATAGTCTATTCTTCTGTTCTTTGTCTCTTCTCAACAACTCCCATGAGATTTGAGAAAGGTGTAAATGGCAAGCTTTCCAATTGCCAAGCCATTCATCTCAAAGACCGCTTTTCAACCCGGAAAGTCACCAAGGTAAACAGGGTTGTGTGTTACCGCTGCATAATGCCTCATGGTCAGTAGGAGTGATTCCTGCGCATAGTTCCAGGTAAGGAGCAGGCATCACTACCTCCCTCTCTAAAGAAATGTCAGGCTGTTTGGACCAGAAGCAAGGCATTCCCATGACTCCATAGTTCATCTTCTATGACTCATTACCTGAGTTCCACAAAAACCTGCACTTTTATATTTCCAGACAGAGAGAACTTCAGCAAGGACAGAAAGAGTGCGAGAAATAAAAATAAATAAAAAAAGATCATACAGACACAAGAAATACACTGGACATCAGGTTGTGATACATACCAGTTACCTAAACTAATTAGCTAATTATGTTTTCATAAACATGTTACCCAAATAATTACATATATACACAGAAAGAGATAATTATACATAAATATGAATTTATTAATATATAAATGTGCAAAGGTCCTATTCAGTATAGCTTCAACTTTCCTTAAAAACTGAAGTAATTCACATTGATTGATTCACATGATTGATTCATTCACATATTTTCAACTGGTCTTGTGGCAAATTCTTCCAAGCTTCTTGCAGGATATCCCAAAGCTTTTTTTTGTACAGATCAGTTGAATTGTACTAATCAGTTGAATTACAAAATTCCAAATTTGAAAGAGAGTGGTACATTTTGAAATAGAGCGGTTTTGATTACATGAAGCACATCGGCACATACATAACAATTTTTACAGACCTGTTCTGGCTGGACTGCATCTGTTTCCATAAATCCCAGAATGTACCTTTAAGGCAGGTTCAACACTCCATGCACTCTCATTACACCAAAAGATAAGGTATTTGTTTGTTTGTTTAGAAAATTGCCAAAATAGAAATATGCCAAATGTCTCTTATTCTTATATCCTTTACAACAGTTTATCTAACTGCTACACTAGAAGCCCAACACAGACACACTGCCTGCAATCTCTCAGAAATAAACACCATCACCCAATGTAAATATGGTGTACGGGAAATTTGCATTGGATGAAAAACAAAGAGTATAACATAATCACTTCGGGAGAAGTAAGGTTCTGCATAAGTAAGCGTTATGTTATACTTTCCGTTTTCCATCCAATGCAAATACGGGGTATCAGAAGTTTGCATTGGATGGAAAACAGAAACTATAACATATCACATTTAGCAAAACCTTATCTTAAAAGGATTTCACTGTATTCAGCAATCTGCTGCTTTTGTAGCTGGCCTGCTCTTATTAAACCACATTGGCCACCCAGCCCGTGATCAGCCATACGGTATCATCAGTAGCACTGCCAGTAAAAGTCGCCCTGTTGTGTGGCTGCTACATATTGTTGACTAAACACTCAGGCACCAAGCTGATTGGTTAACTATTTATAATCAGGGCTTTGGAGTACAACAGGAAGAAGGACGTGGTAGTCCACCTACTGTTGCAGTGTAAAGTTTATACAGTCTATTTTCACTGCTGATTCGTCAGACGAATCTACCGCTAGGCACTATAAGAGGGCATTCATTCAGTACACTTGCTACATTTAGCAAAATGCTTCTGTTTTTCCATCTGACCTATGCAGAGGAGGCCCTATTTGCCCATGGTGCCATTTATGAGTCAGTGGAAGACTGTGACAAAGCATCTCACTGAAACGAGGACAGTTTATTGGTTTATCAGAATGGCACTTTCTCCCTCACACGCATGCATAGACAAAAGTACATGCAAACAATGACAGGTCAACAAGCCATTCACAGGTTGTCTTACCTCCGTGGAGTCATCGTATGACACTCGGATGGTTTTAAGCTTTGGTCCAATGCTGAACGTCTCTGTGAAAGCAGCGCCACAGTCATTATAAGGACCCTTGTGGATCTTGTAGGCGATGGTAACGTTTCTGATGGGAGGCGACCCTGTCTTGATATTGACTTCAGTGAACAGCCCTGAGTACACAATAGCCACAACCACTGTAACTATCAAACACAAAATAAGAAACCCTATCAGAGATAAAATAATATAGTCAGGCATCGTCTCCAGTAACGGTGCTGCTACTGATGCAACTAAACCCTTTCAGAGAGAAACGTTCTGTTGACAATGTCAAGCACAATGAAGTGTCAAGACGAAATTCCCCAGGAGGGACGAGTTTGCGTCTACAAACAATCGAGAACGCAATAAATCAGCTTCCCGAGAGAAAGAAAACAACATAGAAATAGCTTTTTTTGTTTTAGAAAAACGAGTCAGAGAATATCGGCTGATTTTTAATTTGTTTGTATTCACAACATTTCCCGTAACTACAACACTCGCGCGCTGTGGGTCGAACTGCTTGTTTCCCTAAACACAGGAACCAACTTCCCGAATAGACCATCTACACGTTTAAGAAGGGGTGTTCCTTATCAAAATTTGAAATGTATTTCATAACAGAAACTACCTTGAATTTATGTTAATTTACAATTATAATTATTATTACACTATTAATCTTGACGATTACGTGCTAACAGTAAAATAATATAGAACCATTGTCAGGAGAATGTACTATTGCATCCATATGTAGGTGTGGGCATATTCGTGGGGTATGACAAATTGACAGAAGGTACCGAGTGTATTTGGAGAAATTCCAAAAAGTTATAAATGTTAGATTGACACAAGTGTTTTGTTTTTGAGCCACTCCAATGTACCTTTGGCGTACCTTTTCTCAGGAGTGCCTGTGATGTGTGTTGCAGCTTATTCTCCTAATGATTGATCCAACTGGGATATCAATCAGTTAGACCTTAGCTATTATGTTGTACCCTATCCTAATATAATGTGTCAGACATGGACAAAGGAAAGTATACTTGTCTCAGCATTTGGCATCAAAGAACATGGTTCAGTCAAAAGAAGCTGTCTTACATGAAATGACCATGGTTGTCTGATTGGCAAAAACATCATCTTTCAGCACAATTAAGCCAAATAGTGTATCTAATAGACTTTTAAACGCTATTAAACAACCAGTAAACTTGGCCACTTTAGTTAATGACATTGTATCAGACCATTTTCATAACCCAATATACGGTTAAAATTTATTGAAGATCCTTTGCAAAACAATGATTTCAACATACAGAACATCTATTAACAAAAAGATTTAACTAAGTATATAGAATTTATAGAATGATTTCAATCTATTTTAACAGGAAAAATAGACTGAACATTTGAATACATGGCAATACATCTTCTGAATAAATCAAAATGTTATGCAACATCAGAATTTCATATAATCCATCTTCCCAGTCTCAGTGTTCGAAACAGTTCAGCAGAACATACAATTCTGCATTTCTTTTTTAACATTCACTAACAGTGACCCATCTTTCCCCCAAAATCCTTGTACATTTTCTCAATCGAGCAATTGTCCCTGACCTATTCCTTATTGGAGGCAGCAAAGTCTGTCACCAAAAGGTCAAGAGGTCAAATCAGTCATCAGTATTCCCCCAGTCCATCCTAATCAGCCGAATCATCTGTGTTTTCATCATCGTCCCCCTTTTCCTTCCTGTTGCAATTCTTCCTCCCGTCAGAGTCACTCTCCTGGGCCAAAAAAAGGAACAAAAATAAACCAATGCCTGAGCTCTATAAATCCCTGGTGGGTCTGTCAAGCATAAAAATTTGCACTGCCTGACAAACAAAGCTGGGTCTCATGGGTTTACTGTATAACAAATCTACTGGACGTTGCTCATTCACTATCTATTTGTTTCCTGTTGAGTACCAGGCAAGACATCTCTGTTGTGGATGTCCAGTTCCCAGTTAGACCTTCAGAAAGACAAATGTTCTCTGAAGTAAAATCACAGTTAATCAAAGTTGATGACTAAGTCATCATAAGTCAATGCTTTTTGCCTGTGGGCCTTGCCTCAACACAATGTAGCAACTTGTTGTGGAGTATAACATATACCGTATGTTTTGCACTATAGGGCGCACTTAAAAGCCTTTCTAAAAAAACGACAGTGCACTTTATAATCCGAAGCGCCTTATATATGGATTAATTCTGGTTTTGCTAACTGACCTCTAAGCGATGTTGTGTGGTACAAGGTGCTCACGGCGCTAAGTCACAATGTTTTAGTACGACTTTGGTAAACTACAAAGCCGCACCGCTTGCAGCATTACGGCTACCGTAGCCAAGAGCGTACCGTGCTTCACCATAATATTACAGTATATTAGCGGTATCAGACTGTTTTTTACGTGTTACGAATGAACAAGGTTGGTAGTTATTGTGAATACGCTCATTAACGTTTGAATAATTTTGAGAGTTATTGTGAACGCGTTTAATAAAGTTTGACTGACTGACTTATCTGACTGTTTTTTACGCTTAATGTGCCTTATAGTCCGGTGCGCTTTATATATGAAAAAAGATCGAAAATAGACCATTCATTGACAGTGCGCCTTATAATCTAGTCCGCCCTTTAGTGCAAAAAATACGGTACTTTAAATTCTAGTAGAAGTAAATGTTTCCGTATAAATATAAGCACCTATGAAAGATTTCTGAGTGCAGCTACTTGCTTAATAGTTTGGAGGTGATCAACACAGCCTTATTAGTCTCAAATAGCCTGTTGAGGGTCGATACATGGGAAAAGAAACTGTTGAGGTGTCAGAATATGAAAGTCTTCATTTCCCTGTACTGCCCGCTGTAGAAAAATAATAATACTGGGGAAAGACGTAACTTTACATATGGAGCACATAATAGTGTGCTCCATATGTAGTATGTTATTGACTACATATTCACACTTAATCAATTTGGCATCTTATTGATGAATTTCTCGTTTACTGCTTTCTGTTGTGTATTATGCACACACACTCACAAAACATCTGGGAAAAGGAATACCAGCTGACTTCGTTGTGGAAAGCTACCCATGATTCTCTTACCGACGCCACTACACCAAGACACAAGAACATTTGTTTGCCCTTTTATAATAAATCCAGGATAAGTGATACGAATAAGAATTCAGAACCACACAATGCAATCTATTTAGCTTCTAAAGGAGATCCAGAGTGGTAAACACATTGTTTCTACTATTCCACTGGTGGATTCTAGAGGGCTGAATGTAGAAATGTCTTCTTTAAGGAATAAAATGTCTTTTTTACATTCCAATAATAGCATTGCACAAAAATATATTTTCTGTCTCACTTTTATATACATTTTTTATGCTGTTTCAATTAAATATGTACTGTCAAGAGATTTGTAGCTTTAAAAGTTAATTATTGCTAGTACCTCGTCTTCTGAATTTTCATCAGGCATCTGGGAGCCTTCCTCTTCTTCATCACTCTCCTGTGAGTGCTGAGACAGGATTTCCTGACCCTAAAACACAAAGGAATATGTCTGAGGCTATATGGAAATCCCACCCACAGACACAGAGGAATCTGGGGATACAAAAAATGTTATTAAAATTCCTTTTTCCCACCAATTGTAACTGTTCCCCTCTCCTTGTAGGGAACAGCCAGGTTAGGTAAAAAAAAAAAAACATGAATACACACACACAGTCTTAGTGTGGCAGGCCCAGCCAGTACCTTGAGGTCTCTGTTCTTAAGGTTGCCTAACCAGAAGGCCTCCTGACAGTGGTTGAGGGTGAGCATCGCCTTTACTCTGTACACAAACTGCTCCAGGCTCTTCTTCAGAGCTGGAACGTGATTGGTCAGGGTGGTGTCCTGGCGAATCTGGGGAAAACCGCCACGCGTCACCACAAACAAACCATAAACGCTTTGCTTTCACACACATTATTACAGGAGCAGAGCAGGAGGCTGGACGGTACCTTGGAGTGTCCACACAAGTGGTGGAGCTGCCTTGTGCTAAGCTGGAAGGTCTTCAGGAGACTCTGAACATCCTCCTGAAACAGTCAACACACACACGTTAAGATACAGACCAATTACATTGAACCACTGCAGGTCTGTTTTAAAGTTTCACTGTGTTGTGTATATATTAGGAATTATGTTAATGACTGTTGTAAATTGTGTAATTATGACAACCGTAACTTCTCCTAATTTATTCAGCATAAGCAGCTATGACACCACCTGGTGTTGCCTTACTGTCGTTGGAAACAAAACATTCCCCTACATATACTAAACGCATTTAATTCTACCTTGTGCTTTTTAAAGCTGAAATCCAGCAATGGCATCCCCAGCTTCAGGAAAGACTCCAAGAAAAGACGTCCATACTAGCAACAAGAAGGTAAAAAAAAAGTTGTTATAAGACACTGCTCAGAACATTTTAGTAATTTGTTGAGAACATAATGGCAACTGAAACCAAAATCAACCAATAGAGGGCTGGATTTACTCACTCACACCGAAAATTTAAGTAAACAACTAAACCACAGGCTGTTCCAAGTTGAGTGAATTTCATCACAGAAACTCAGTGACTCAGTAGTGTGTATGACCCCCACGTGCCTGTATGTACTCTCAACAACGTCTGGGCGTGCTTCTAATGAGATGGTCTCCTGATGAGGTCTCCTCCCAGACCTGGATCAGAGCATCGTTTAGCTCCTGGACAGTGTGTCGCCTCATGGCGGCATCAAATTCACCAATACATAACGTCCCAGAGGTTCTCAAATGGATTCAGTTCTTGGGAACGTGAGGGCCAGTCAATGGCATCAATGCCTTCGTCATCCAGGAACTGCCAACACACTCTGGCCACTGAGGTCGGGCATGGTCCTGCACCAGGAGGAACCCAGGGGTTCCTATAGAACAAGCCTAAGGTCTGAGGATGGGTCTGAGGATTTCATCTCGGAAACCAACCGCAGTCAGGGTACCGTTGGCTTGCTTGTAGAGGTCTATGCGACCCACTAAGGATATCCCTCTCCAGACCATCACAGACCCACCGCCAAAGCAGTCATGCTGACTGATGTTGCAGGGAGCATAATGCTCACTATGATGTCTCCAGACTCACGTCTGTCACATGTGCTCAGTGTGAACCTTCTGTGAGGAGAACCGGGCGCCAATGGAGGGCCTGCCAGTTCTGGTGTTCTGTGAATGCTGATGGAGCATTGGGGGTTGTCTTGCCTCTCCAGGGAACCTGTGTCACTTTCATTTGCACC
>JACXGK010008339.1:0-22830 GCA_016801125.1 Novumbra hubbsi
CCCTTTTCTGGCCTCCAAATCAATTATGATTAACAAATTAAAAAAACAAATGTGGCCCTCCATTTCATTTGAAAATCCTGACGTGGTTCCCGAGCCAAAATATTTGCCCACCCCTGCATTAGATAAAGCAGATCAGCCAGAATAGTAACAATAAATAGCCTAGCTACAATGTAGTGAAACCAGGGTATGGAATTCAATTAAAAGTAAAGAGGAGTGAAGTTTTAATTATTTTGGATTTGCATTTCTTACATTTTGTTGTTGTTTCTTGTCATTGAATCATTTGTAAATTGTTGTCTGTTCATACATTACCTTCAAAAAACAAAATAATAAAGCAAAGGGAACAGAGACTAAATATAAAAATGATTAATAAGAACAACCAGTCTATTGCCTTTCAGATATTACTCATGCCTGGGTGTTTCATTCTTTGTGTGCAAACAGCTAACATCTCTCTAGACACAAATCTTTAATCTTCTGTTCATCTGCCCCATACATTCCTTTACCACTTTTAGTAGCAGTGTTATAACCGATACACTTAGAGGTTTACAGATCTATACAATTATACCATGCAATAAAATAGAGGTTTAGAGATCTATACTAATGTGATCTGTTTTGGTTACATCAACGTACTAACCATAGACCCGTCCATTGGGCAGGACGGTGCCTCCGTTAGCGAAGCTGTTGAGTTCTCCGGTGGACTCTCCTCTCCGGGCCTCCCCACCGGAACCACTGGTTAATGGCAGGACGGCATCGTCTGTTGCTTTGGCACCCGGTAACTCCTTAAACACAGGAAGCTCCTCCTCTTCCTCCTCAGGAATCTTATCTAACGATTCGTCTGAGATCCGGGACAGGGCGGCATGCTCCTTCTTTATTCGACCTGACATGGGGGGTCAACATGATTATACACACACACACACACACTCCCAGCCAAATCATCCTGCTGGAATGACAGAGACTCAATTCAACATGCATGTTTGAACAGAAAAGGAGATTTATCAAATGATCCTACAACCATTTCACACAAACTGAAATAATGCCGAAATTATTGATTGAAATCCCTTGTGGCTCGGTTTACCTAGTGCAGTTCATTATATTTCTGTACATATTGGTACAATTACCAATATTCTTCCCACCCTAAACAGCTCCCTCGTGAAGCCAAATCTCATCACAGTGGTTCTGAAGAATGAACGAGTTCCACCTGAAGCCTTCACATTCTGCAGCATGTTTCACACACGTCACCTAGTCACATTCTGTTCTCAAATGGTCCTTTCATGTCGACCTGGGTGCCGTCTGATTTTTCTGGCTTTGAGATCCAATAAAATAAACTCTTCCTCACTGAAACCGCGTTGAGCGACAATGTGTGAAAGTGCTTGTTCTGGGTGAAATATGGTCCCATTGAAGTGTCACTAACCCAATGAGGCAGGTATCATCTTTGTGTCTTAAAATAATATCTTTATGTTTTATGGCAAGACGATGTCTTCTGAGCCACTGTCCCATGGGTCTGTAAAATGTCCTTTCATTAATGCAGCAGTCCTCCCCCACGGGCCCATCCGGCCAAACCCAGAACATTGAATGTCTTACTCTTCCAGGCAGGCTTGTGGGTTACTGGGTTTAGAACCGCTCACTTTGTGGTGAGGAAAGTACACACTGGCTGGCAGAGGCTGTTAAGATTCAGCGTAGCACACTGTGTGCTTAGCTGGCCTAGGGGCTGACCTAAAGTGTTCGCGTGTGTGTCTCATCTCCCTGACTGAACCTCTGCCCAGCAGCTTTTGTAGTGTGTGTGAGACAGTGTGTTTTTTCATGCTGCCCTCAAAGGCTAAGACTGACTAAACCTGGACAGACAAGACTCTTGAGGCCCTGCTACACACACACACACACACACACACACACACACACAGATATACATCCGCACCGCCAGAGACACTAGGATCAGACAGACAGTGGGATGACACTTACTCGCGATCTTCCTCCTCATCCAGGGGCAGACAGCAAACCAGACCACCGCAGCACAGACGATAGATCCGGCCAGGGTAATCAGGGCTATAGACCACACAGGTAACATCTCCAGACCCAGCACTGAGAGACACAGAGAAATCAGCTTAATGTCACTGGTAACATCATGATCTTACATGGTGTTCCTCTGTAACAGTTTTAACCCTCAATCTTACATGGTGTTCCTCTGTAACCGTTTTAACACTCGATATTACATAAGGTTCCTCTGTAACAGTTTTAACCCTTGATCTTACATAAGGTTCCTCTGTAACAGTTTTAACCCTCAATCTTACATGGTGTTCCTCTGTAACCGTTTTAACACTCGATATTACATAAGGTTCCTCTGTAACAGTTTTAACCCTTGATCTTACATAAGGTTCCTCTGTAACAGTTTTAACCCTCAATCTTACATGGTGTTCCTCTGTAACCGTTTTAACACTCGATCTTACATAAGGCTCCCCTGTAACGGTTTTAACCCTTGATCTTACATAAGGTTCTTCTAACAGTTTTAACCCTTGATCTTACATGGTGTTCCTCTGTAACAGTTTTAACCCTTGATCTTACATGGTGCTCCAGTGTAGAGGATGGAGAAGGCATTGATGCCTATTGTTGTGGCATAAAACACAGGCAGGGCTCGGAGACCGTTAGGAACAGGGTCATCCTGAACACACGTCACAACACACAAAAACACAGTAATTAAAAAGAAATACACGCACAGGTCTTCGCACACACGTCATTGCGCACACACATACACACTCGCAGGTCATTACACATACACCAAGGTCATTGCGCACGCACACAAAGGTAAATTCCACAAACACAGGGTATCCCACCTTATTAAGGATGAAGTGTCTGATGAGAAAGAAGAGGAACCCTGACATCAATCCAGACAGCAGGGGGGAGATGAACCAGGATGCAACTGTAGCAAACAGGAAGTGAGGGGCAAACTGGTTAATGTAGTCCTGTTTGAGAACGTAATTTCTAATCACAAACTGAGGTTGAACGATGTACAAATCTTTTATTTGCATTTGATCCTAGCAGAACATTAGCTACGCACCCATCCATGCTCAATGTTTCAATATTAGTTGATAATAGGTCACTTAGTAATGTAACATTATTTTGACTAGCTGTGTAATGAGACTAAGTAGTTAGTGGTGACAAATACTCTCGCCTGGCCAATGACCTGAACGAGTTCTACTGATGTTTTGAAAGACAATGGGACAGTCCTGACACCATCCCCTGTGCCTCCATCCACCAGCTCCAGCCCACCTCAGCAGGTGTATGGGGCAGTCCCAGACTGCCCATCCCAGTGCCCCCCAACCCTCCTACCACAATGACGACTCTTTCTGTCCTGGAGAGGGATATTAACAGACTGTTTAAGAGACAGAACCCACGCAAAGCTGCTGGGCCAGACTCTTGTCTCTCCATCAACCAGTGTGCTGATCAGCTGTCTCCGGTGTTCACAGACATCTTTAACACCTCACAAGCCACGTGCCAGCCTGCTTCAAGACCTCCACGATCATTCCCATCTCCAATAAACCAAGGATCACAGGACTTGACAACTACAGACCTGTCGACCTGACCTCTGTGGTCATGAAGTCATTTGAGCGCCTTGAGCTGTCTCACCTTAAAGCTATCACAGACCCTCTCCTGGACCCCCTGCAGTTTGCCTACAGAGCCAACAGGTCTGTAGAAGATGCAATTAACATTGCCCTCCACTTCACCCTCTAGCATCTGGACTCTTCGGGAACCTATGCCAGGATGTGGACTTGTGGACTTTAGCTCTGATGCAGGACTAGCTCTCCCAGCTGCAAGTGCACGAATTCACCTGCAGGTGGATCACTGACTTCCTGTCTGACAGGAGGCAGCGCGTGAAGCTGGGGAAACATTTCTCTGATCCCTGGTCCATCAGCACCGGATCCCCTCAAGGCTGCGTCCTTTCCCCTCTGCTCTTCTCCCTGTACACCAACTGCTGCACCTCCAGTCATCAATCCGTTAAGCTTCTAAAGTTTGCGTATGACACCACCCTCAGTGGGCTCATCTCTGGTGGGGATGAGAACGCCTACAGGTGGGAGATTGACCACCTGGTGAACTGGTGCAGACAGAACAATCTTGAGCTCAACGCTCTGAAGACAGTGGAGTTGGTTGTGGATTTTAGGAAGAACCCAGACCCACCCACCCCCCATCACCCTGTGTGACTCCCCAGTCACTATCGAGTCCTTCCGCTTTCTGGGCATCATCATCACCCAGGACCTCAAGTGGTAGCAAAACTTAAATTCTACTATTAATGCATTACATTAATGTACTTCTCTGGACATCTTTCTTGCACTTTGCTACTTGCTCAGTAAATGTTTGCACACTTATATTTCAATGTAAAGATTTTTACCTTATACCACTTTGTTTTCTGTTATGCACCATAGCAACAAAGCAAATACCTTGTATGTGTAAACCTACTTGGTAATAAAGATGATCCTGATTATTGTATAAACACTAAAACAAAGAGTGGCTGGGTAACAAAGTCAAAGCTAGCAGAGTGAGAGGCAGAGCAAAGGACCAAAAATAAATTCTATCGAAACAAAGTTTATCAGACTGGCAAGTTTTTTGGACAACAACGCCTGTTGCTATAGCGCAGAGACATCAGCCTCTTCTCATTATTAGCACAGAGCAGGCTGGGTAATACAGTCAGACATACCAATCTTAACCAGCTGCATCCAACGGACACCCGTAGTACCGATGGCCACCATGGAGAACCCGATTGTTGATCCCACAATGCAATGTGTCCCGGAGATGGGTAGTTTGAGGAACGAGGCAATGAGCTGCCAAATCGCCGACCCTGCAAAAAGAGGTCATATCGAATAACCTAAAAAAGGCAGGGAAATTGTGTTGGACTGCAGACCCGGACAACCCACAGACCCGTACCTACCGACCATGGCGCTGACCTCCCCGGCCATTAGCACGGGCACCGTCTCGTTGTACAGGTTGACGTCGATGATGCCTTTCCGTATGGTCTCCCCCACCTTAGCCCCAAGCAGCATGGAGCCCAGCGTCTCAAAGATGGACGCCAGGATGCAGGCCTGCCGGAGGGTGACCACCCCAGACCCTACGGCCGTGCCAAAGGAGTTGGCCACGTCGTTGGCGCCCACCGAGAAAGCCAGGACGAAGGCGATGACGAAGCCCAAGATCACCATCCACAGGTACCCCTCTAAATTCTCCATCTTGGCTCGATTAAAAATGCCCCGAGAGTACGTGGAAAGAGAGTAGAACCCGGTCTCGCTAAAAATAACAGACTAGACTATCTGGAGGTAGCCACGTTGGAGCAGAGCAGGGAATCCTGTCGTCTGTGCGCTAGGAGTGTAGCGCTGTGCTCACGATGTCCCCTTCCTGGTTGTGTAAAGTTCGAGGGGAGACGCGTGCCGCTAACTTAGCATCCGCAGCCCAGTCTGTAGAGGTGAGTTGGGTAGTTGGGGACAGAGGGGGAATTCCATTGCTTGGTGCTGAGACTGGTCCGTCTACACCCTCCCTACACCTTGCAAACAAATAAAAAAACCAAGCAATGGGTTAGAGGTCATAGTTAAATGTACCGCAACAACAAACGAAAATATCCAATTCCCTTACTCGACCAATAAGAATGTACCCCCACCAAAATCTGACCAATTACAGTATTTGCTCCAACAAGTATTTGCTCCAAAGTGGAGAAACACGCTGAATGTGAGGCGCTGTCTTTGATTAGTGTGCGAACACAAGTGTGTTTGTGTATGGGAGGTGTCTCCAACACCAGCATTTTGGTTGTATATGCTCTTAAATATTTTTGCTGTGTGACCTGGTATTTAAATTGGGAGCTCTAGTGCTCCTAGAAGAAAATGACCCAGGAAATAATTGTTTTTATAATTACGAGATGCAGTACCACAGGTTCAAAGTGCCAGAGAGAATACAACAAGTCTAGATTCATTGTGCTACAGAAATCGTCAACAGAGAAGAAAATGTTAACATTGAGGCATGTGTGACTGAATGTCAACGTGAACACAGCAAAGCTCAGATAGCTAGCTCCACGTACGAATCCCTGGCATCGTGTTCACCTGGAAACTATGTCTGTCCGCGCCAGGCTATAAAAAGACTAGTGTGTTGGGAATGAGATGCAAAATGTGCTTAGCGTTAGAAGAAGCATATTAACACCCCTTCTCCACCCTGAGGATGCCCGCAAGGATGCCGATCACATTTCACTGCTTTTCCTTGGCAGGTTTTCCACCCACTTGAGATAACATCTGATCTGGGCGAGAGTTCAAGAGTCTCAGGGAGGCAATGTTGATCTAGGATAAGGTGCCATGTAATCATAACGGTTGGATCATAACTGATCTTGGATCAGTACCTTTATTCTACTACGCTTTATGATCACGGGTCGTAATTACACATCCTACCAATACTACCATCTAATACAGGACCTAGCTTCCAGCCAACACAATAGTCTTACTACCATCTAATACAGGACCTAGCTTACAGCCAACACAATAGTCTTACTACCAAACACCAACGATCACCACAGAGAGGAAAAAAAAGAAATACTGAGCACATTCTAAACGCCAAGCTAAGATGTAAAAAGCCAAGCAGACGTGGAAGTAGAGAGCATTCAAACGTTACCGTCCTCCAGTATGCCTCCTCGTCAGCACTGACAGGCTGGACCTCCTGATGCCAGCTGCAGCCCGTTGACCGTGCAGTTCTCTGAGAGTCACGACACAAACAAGCAGTAACGCTTTTCAAATAAGCCTATAAGTAGACAGCTAGGGGCTATTCTCAGATAAAAACATGTTTATGGATTCAACTAGTTAGAATGACAACAGCATATCAACATGTTTAGATCTGGACTCCAGACGTGCATTTGGTAAAAGACACAAGGTGACATTGTGTTTATGAATTATATCCAGACCTGTATTTGGGTGAAGATTCTACCTGACGACTTGTTTATGAATTGAACTGAGAGCTGTATTTTGGGCAGGTGGAGACAGAGGGAAGGCAGACAGTGTAATTTCTGCCAGTCTATCTTGTACCAAACAAATCACAAAACAGTGGAGCCAGACAGAAGCAAAGCATTATGGGAGTATGTACAGTACAACAACACACATTTTCTCTCACCGTCAGAAGGTTCTGGAAAGATCCCGACAGACCACTAATGCAGTGGATTCAGCTACAATAACAGGCTCTGGACAGAAACAAACGGCCCTGGGTTCCAATACGATTCAACATCGGACAGAAACAAACGGCCCTGGGTTCCAATACGATTCAACATCTTACAAAAAAAACATTTAGTGAATCCTGATCCGAGTGCCAGATTTTTACAGGTATTAACAGGTTTTACAAATCAATCCCAGTTTAAGGAGAACTATATTGAAAAAGATTTATACCCAGGGCTGTATAGAAGCCGGACCCTAGGCCAGCCTGGGTTTCACAGACTACAACTCAGGCAAACCCAGAGGAATTTCTTGCCTTGTGATCGAAAAACGTAACACAGTGGAACTAAACACTCTCACAGAAGTCTGTTTCCCAGCCAATCACCAAAGTCAATTCACAGAGGTAAATGCTGCCCGTTTCCTGGTACAGTGCGTCTATTGTTTTACTGGACATTTAAATGTAAACAGCTTGAGAGCCAGCCTGACCCTCTCTAGGCATTAAGTGACTGTATGCACAAGGTTCATGGTTGGGGACGGGACTTCACACCCACTGAGCTCACACACACACAGCAATAGAAGTCCCTGAGACACAGAAACCCCCCACCCACATTTCTCTCAAATACTGTGGGTCTATGCCCCATCAGACCTGTGTGTGGTGTGTCGGTCTGTATGTGTGTGATGTGTCGGTTCGTCTGTGTCTGTATGGTATGTCAGCCTGTATGTGTGTGGTATGTGCGTCTGTCTGTGTGCGCGTGTGGTATGTGCATGAGGTGTGTCTGTCTGTCTGTCTGTGTGGTGTGTCTGTTGTGTTGGTCTGTGTGTGGTGTGTTTGTTGTGTTGGTCTGTCTGTCTGTGTGGTGTGTCTGTTGTGTTGGTCTGTGTGTGCGTGTGGTGTGTCCGTCTGTATGTGTCAGCTGGGCAAATACCTTCAACACCCACTTACAGCTTATGACAGCAGCACCACTGTGTGTGTGTGTGTGTGTGTGTCAGAGAGAACAGTTATGTATTGGAGTTTCTAATCGGTAAATAGTAAGAGACATACACCAAAACCATTCTACAATGTTTCAATTTAACAATTTAGAACCTTCTCGGGTTATTAATTCAGAAATTACATACTGAATACTCCCATTGGTCACGAAAACAATTGAATTCACAAGCCTGATTTCTGCTCTCATTCAGTAACAAACAACTAGTCACGACACCAAACAATGTAATAAGGGGACCCCCCTTATTACAACCCACACGACTTAACTTCTGTACAAGCACATTGCACCTTAATCCATTTTAAAGAATACCAGAACTCAAAATTAATTTAGAAAATAATAGGACAAGTTGGAATTTTCACACACTGAAATACATTTTATTATGTATCTAGCCTAATATCTTGATGGAAAATTAATAACATGTTCTGCAAAAACCAGTCATTGAAAAAAATTGAAAATTAACAAAGCCATCCTTAATTCTAATAATCTGAGGATTTGAAGTTTATCAAAATCTAGCTTTACTATCAAAACATAAGACAAGTCAAATAGCAGGCTACCTTGGGAAAACCACTTTAATAACAGTGAACCAGCCTCTATTCTCAAGTTATTCTTGACAAGTCACATTCAATAAACATAAATACTGAGCAAATCAAATGTATTTGTAACAAAAAACTAAAGAGAAAGGTTTTCAGCTCATCTACTAAAAACAAACATTGAACTTTTCGGATGAACTCCTATTGGATATGTGAAGGCTTTCTTCATAGACATCTACACAAATGCCTCCTGCTTCTGTTCCATCCAGGAAGTGGTGTGGATCAACAACTCACCTTGCAGACCCTCAAGCCGACTGACAGAGACAGAAACTGAAGAGATCCAGAACTCCCTGTTGACGATGCTTCTCTGTGCAGGTAGATAATATGCTTAGTCAATAGGAAAAGGTCTTGTATGTTGCCGAGTGTAAAACTGTTTGTGGCAACGATCCTTAATGGGAAAATCCACATAAAACCCTATTTGAGGGGGTGTTTTTAGTGATAACTTTTGCATCACCGCTACATCTCTGACATTTTGCACAGAAACAATGACGTCATTGGTTGATTGAGACGGCTGTCCCATCTGAAAATGAACCAAGTGATGTGATGTTTCTTCTCTTAGAGGTGGTTGTATTTGTTCATTCCATAATGGGACTGGCCCCAGCAGGGTTCCTAGGGGACCCAACATGGCAGGATTGCCAGGTTGACTCATTTCTCTGGCTTTGTAAAGACAGCATCCTGAGCCTAGCCCGGTTCCCATCCTTGAAGGTGGGCTTTTGAAAACGGCAGTCTTTGTTCAGATTTATATCCCATTTCCTGTCCTGTATTCCCAACCATTCTATAAATCAAATATAATCGTAGCTTGCAGCTTTTAAAATGCAACAAAAAATTACTGAATTTATCTTAGGATAACTAGGCAGGACAACAAATCAAACCCAGTAGTAGTAGTAGTAGAGCACACATTATTAGTAGTAAGTACGTTTAAGCCAAAAAGATTTATCTAGAAAAGCAATTGTGACTAGATCCAACCCTAACCGTTTGTTTTGTACTGTTGCCATCTGAGCTGATTTCGTTCAGAAACAGGACTGGGACAAACTATAGAAACCTGACAAGAGTAGACTGACTAGTTGTCCAAAAACTAAAAAACAGATTTGCCATCTCAATTTGGAAAATCAAGCTACATATAAGAGCTCTGAATCTGGTGTTGTACCTTCTGAATTTGGATAAACACAGATATTGCAGTGGAGCGTATATTTCCTCTTCCCTGACGAGGCAGGTTCTGTCTGACTGGCATCACGGCAGGACAATGAGGGAAGCGATGCTGTCTAATCATCATTTATTCTATGCTGGCATTTTATTTGAAAGATACAGTGGTTTAAGCGATCCCGTTCAGTGAACTGACTCAACATTAAGCAGCTCTTCACTGATTGGTCAAAGGCCTTTGATTCCATCGAACACCAACCAATTCTAAAGCGGTCCTAAACTGGCCTAGTTTACGCTGCATGAAACTGATTTAAAGATGACTAGTCAAGCCGTGGGCTTGTGGTAAAACTGTGCCCATGTACTTCTATCAAAGAACGGGGTTAAATCCCCAATTCCACCTCCCTGGAACACCCTCTACTTCAACCTGTCTGAATAAAACAAAACAAAAACATTTTTATAAAGATCTTTTGACAGAGAGAATGGGCCATCTATTGGCACGAGAAAATCGGTCTTATAAAAAAGCGTATTGATGAGTCAGTTACCCACCTCAGTAAAAATGTACTTTCTTTTAAAGAGCCCACATGCAGAGCAGTCCTAGTCTATAAAAAAGTATCTATATAAACACAGCTGGCACTTCATTACAGAGTTTATAACCTTTATTAGGGGCAATAGTTGGTTGACTTATGACTCAGGGATGGATACTAATGGGGGTCTCCTGTACCAGCTTACTAGGGATGTTTTGTTTGCTCTAGGACAGGTTAGAAATCCAACTGAGAACTTAATAAAACAGTTAAATTTCTGGATGCTTTTTGTACTTTTATATCTCCGTAATCAAGGGCTCATAATGTTGAATATAATAGGAATTAAATTCTAGCCGGGGCAGAATGTTGGTCCATTCACAGAGCAACCTTTACCAACAAAACAGTCTGTTGGACACGGACAAATTAAAGACGGTTGGCTATTTATTTAAGAATATTGATGCCTTTCATCTCTCTAATGTCAATGGTATTCAGGGGCTGGTGTATAACAAATGATTCTCAGAGGACCCCCCCCCACACACACTTCATCAGCATAAGTGATCATCACTGGCAGACTGATAATATCAATATCACAGAGAGAGGCCAAGATGAACAAAAACAGATGGAACCAGACAGAGAAACATGCCGAATCAGACACAGACAGACAGAGACACAGACATAGACACAGACAGAAAGACACAGACTGTGCTACAGGGATCACTAGGTAATACAGTACTGGGGAAATAACCATAGATCCCTTCACGACACCCACATCGGGTACAGACACGACACCCACATTGGGTACAGACATAACACCCACATCGGGTACAGACACGAGACCCACATCGGGTACAGACACGACACCTACATCGGGTACAGACACGACACCCACATCGGGTACAGACACGACACATACATTGGGTACAGACACGACACCCACATTGGGTACAGACATGACACCCTCATCAGGTACAGACATGACACCCTCAGCAAACAGACACACACTGCTTCAGTACAGATGACTTACTCTCTTAAAAAGAGAAAACAACCTGAGAGAGACAATGAGAGAGAAAGAGAGAATGACAGAGAGACAAAGATCTATAGCTGCTCTGGGAGTCAACTCCACTCACCTTCAGCAGGCAGAGCCTCCTCACATCAGCAAGAGGGGGAGCGAAGGAACGGAGGACAGTGATCACAGACAGGAGTACTGAACGGAGGACAGTGATCACAGACAGGAGTGCTGAACGGAGGACAGTGATCACAGACAGGAGTACTGAACGGAGGACAGTGATCACAGACAGGAGTACTGAACGGAGGAGAAAGAAAGCGAGAGAAAAGATAAGAGAAGGCGAAACAACATGCAGTGAGAGGTGATAAAGATGGATAGAGGTGATAAAGATGGATAGAGGACAAAAAAAATGAGACTAAGAGGGAGGGAAATGGATAGAGGGGGAGAGAAAGAGACAGAATGAGTGAGATTCAATGACAGTCAGAAGAATCAGCAGGTTGCGCTGGTGTTGCGTTGCAGGAGAGAGGAGGAAGAGGAGGGCAGGGGAAGAGGAGGGGGAGCGTGCTGCCAGCCATAGGTCTAGACTCCCTCTTAAAGTCATCCATCCGCAGCTGCATCACAGCACAAGCCTCCCATCAAAACAATGGCTAGAACGCAGAGCATGTTGGACTGGGCCAATCGCACAAGGGGAGGCCAGGGAGACAGCCAATAGGGTGGGAGGAAGACTGGGTCTAGCAGCCAAAAACAGCCATGCAGTCAGACGAAGGGCATTCTAAAGCCCCTCCTCAAACTACGTTTCTGCGTCACTAGCGCATTGTCACACACAGTAGGAGAGGAAACCCAGTCACCCACTAGAAGCTCTTCTAGAACCTGAATGAATCACAACAGCATCTCTTCCAGAATCACGAGGAATCACACATATTCCGTTCTACAATAGGGACAGAATGTGGTGGCAACAGGCAGGTGAAATTAGACAGAGAAAGAGAGAGCGAGATAAATAATCACTGTGACTACAGCAGAATACGTAAGTTGAGGAAAAGACGTGTGTATGAGATAAAATACTATTGAATGAGGCGGTCAAATGTCTCCACACACAGACACGCACACAGAGACCTTAACACCATCTCTGGCTCAGTTCCCGTGCTTTTCTCAGCCTTATTCTCTGGCACAAACAGTCCTTTCAAAGAGGAGCTGAACAGTATGTCTTTATGGCTTTGGTTTGGTCTCCTCCTCTCCTCACAAACAGGCAGACACCAGCTCTCACAACAAAACGACTGGTCAACAAGGGATCGCTCTCCGTGCTGATCTGGGACCAGATGCTATAGCTATGAGATGAGAACAGGCTGAGTGGTTGATTCCGCATATCCTCTCAGCTGATCTGGGACTGAAGTACAAACAAGAGGTCAGACTTCTTGCGGTGCATTTAATTGTTTATTTTCTTGGACAAATGAAAATGAAATCAATGGAAGGTTATTACTTGATCTCAAAAGTATTCACACCCCTTCATGTTCACCACATGTCAGATTAGATGGGGACTGTCTGAACTGTGATATTCACTTCTCCCAAAGACGCGCTCTGGGCATTTACTGGGCCACACAAGGACATTAACAGACCTATCCCAAAGACACTCCAACATTGTCTTGGCTGTGTGCTTAGGGTAAATGTTGTGTTGAAAAATTATCCAGTGTGATGTCTTGTGCTCTCTAGATCAGGATCAGGTTCATCCTTCCGTAAATCCTGACCAGTCTCCAAATAGCATGACACTTCCATTACCGTAGAGAGGGTATTAGCCAGATAATGATTTTGGTCTCATCGCAACATTTATTCTAAGATGTGATTAATGGATTGCTAAAGAGATAGTTGAGAGAAACCCCAAAGCTCCCCTAGTGGCCATTGGGTTCTTGGTTACCAGTTGGTCTGGACAACCAGCTCTAGGAAAAGTTTCTGTGGTCCCGGATTTTTTATATGGAGTCTATTGTACTCCAATCAATCCATCAGACAAGTTTTGATCAACTCTACCAGATCTCTGGGTCCGAGGTAGAGTAGGGTTCTGTAATCGGTTTATCCTTAGGTCATAATTAATTAAACTAAGCTATTTGGACAGAGGAAAATATATTGTATACTGCTCCAAAAAATTAAGGGCACAAGTAATCATCACAGTGTAACACCAATTCAATTAAACTTCAGGGATATCAGTTTGTCCAGTTAGAAAGCATAAGCGATTGTGAATGAATATCACCTGTTTTGGTGCAAATTAAAGTGACAACAGGTACCCTGGAGAGGCAACAGCAAGACAATCCTCAAAAAGGCAATGGTAGCCACAGATAATTGCTTTTTCGTTATCCTTTCTGACTGATTCTTCTCTACTTTTGAGTTTCGCTAGTGTCCTTGTCACTATTGGTAACATTAGGTGGTACCTGCAGCCCATAAAGGTAGCACAGGTAGTACAGCTCCTCCAGGATGTCACATCCATACATGCAGCCGCTTGAAGGTTTGCTGTCTCCCAGTACAGTCTCAAAAGCATGGAGGAGATACCAGGAGACGGGCCGTTACATAACCAGAGCTGGACAGGGCCATAGAAGGGCATCAACCCAGCAGCAGGACTGGCATCTGCTCGTTTGTTGTCTATCGGCCTAATTATTTAAATGAGAACATCCTATTGGTCTCACTGGTTTAACTGCGTAAAATTCACTGAGATGAAATGATAATCTGTAGGATAAAGGGAGACTGATGAAATAAGTTTGATTCCTGCGAGTCAATGCAAACTGCTGTTAGTGCAATGATAGCAAATCTGCAGGAGCATCTAGTACCACATACAGTCAGAGCTGTAAAGCTAGTTAGAAACCGTGCTAAACTGTGGATGCTAACTGCCTTCCATCTGCACACACAAACAGTATTCCAAGGGATCACTGCCAAAGTCCTGACCTATCACTTCAAGGGCCATGTTTTAAGCAGTCATTAAAAACGTCTTGGCATGCATTGGTCTCCCTGTACGATCCTGCCACACCAGCCGTTTCTCCCATAGTAAGACTGTGTAAGCCAATCACTAGTATTCCTGGAAGTACAGAGTTTCTCGTGGGCTATGGCTCAGAATGGAAGCCTATTCCATCTGCAGGGCACCACATCAGAGCAAAGGCCATCTGGAAGAGGGTTCTGTTTGGGTCACAGCTTATGAGTGGCCGAATATCACAGGTTTGAGAGTGATCTCACCAGTGTACACACACCCTGCCTGTGCGCACACACATACATGCACACGCCTGCATGAGTGTCTGAACACAAATAGACAAGCTTTCAAAAAAACATTGGAACATGGGCACACAACAAACAATAACATACCATTAGAAGAGTGGTGTGTGTCCCGTGCGATCAGAGTCTTGGGATTGACGGAGGCTGTAAACCGTGCTGTGTATCGCTCTCACATGCTGCTCTGCTCTGATCAGAGGGGATCTACTGTACAGAACACTGGTCTTGTGATCAAACTCCCTGTGGCGTAAGTCTCCCTCTTCTCTCACTCACTCAGATACTCAACACACACACACACATACATACACTCCATCTGTTTCTCTACACACACAGGTATTCTATACACACACACGCTCCCCTCTCAAACACTCCCTCTCTACACACTTGCTCGCTCCTCTCCTCTCTACACACACGCTCTCTCCTCTTCTCTCTCTACACACACGCTCTCTTCTCTCTCTACACACACGCTCTCTCCTCTCTCTACACACACGCTCTCTCCTCTCTCTACACACACGCTCTCTCCTCTCTCTACGCACACGCTCTCTCCTCTCTCTACGCACACGCTCTCTCCTCTCTCTACGCACACGCTCTCTCCTCTCTACACGCCCTCTTCTCTCTCTACACGCTCTCTCTTCTCTCTCTACACGCTCTCTCTTCTCTCTCTACACACTCTCTCCTCTTCTCTCTCTATACGCTCTCTCCTCTCTCCACACTCACTCCCACCACACACAGGTATTCTATACACACACTCGCTCCCCTCTCAAACACTCCCTCTCTACACACTTGCTCGCTCCTCTCCTCTCTCTACACGCTCTCTCCTCTCTACACACACACTCTCTTCTCTCACTACACACACACTCTCTTCTCTCTCTACACACACACTCTCTTCTCTCTCTACACACACACCCTCTTCTCTCTCTACACACACACTCTCTTCTCTCTCTACACACACACTCTCTTCTCTCTCTACACACACACTCTCTTCTCTCTCTACACACACACTCTCCTCTCTCTCTACACACACGCTCTCTCTACACACACGCTCTCTCCTCTCTCTACACACACGCTCTCTCCTCTCTCTACACACACGCTCTCTCCTCTCTCTACACACACGCTCTCTCCTCTTCTCTCTCTACACACACGCTCTCTTCTCTCTCTACACGCTCTCTCCTCTCTCGCTTCCACCCGTTTGTTGCATTGTCAACTTCTGATACTGAAACAACACTCTGTCGTGGCAGAGCCCACACCTCAGACATCAACTTCCAAAGTGGCAATGGGTATTAGTTCACGTGCTCCTCATATCACACCAGGGGGTATGATATTTCAAATATGTCAAGATTAGAGCACTGATCAGCATTGAGCCTTGATGTTTTCTTCTGTCAACACGCGCTACTCAGACAGATCAAATGGTCACAAGAGTGTTGTACCCCACTCAATATTTCCAGGCCACACTGTATGGAATTGTCTGAAACCCAAGTGTTTTACCTCATATAATGAGGCATGTCTTATCGCGCTTACAATTAGCCATGACAAATTCCAACCAAGAATAATTTTCTAAATACTTCCTCGTGGTGTCTTGGTTTCTAGCAGCAGCCTGAGGCCCAACCCACCTCATTTAAACCAGGCCAGTCGTTTCATCCTTAGATTCCCCCTCTACACAGTTTCCAAACGGAACAAGTCATGTGAAACTTTACATCCCTGTGCTTAATGGGTGTCAAGTGGACCTGATTCTGATTCATCTGTAATTATCTCCACTTTGTTAAAGAAAACCATTGCATTATGATAGAAATGTCAAAACTTTTCTTACATTTTCTGTACTATGAAATTGCATTTCTATTGAACACTGATCAAATGATTGCAAGGTATTTTCTGTCAGTTTATTTTTTACATTACTCTATGTTCATATTTACATTAATCTATTCATGTTTGTTTTTGCATTACTCTATTTGTTTATTTTTTGTTACTCTTTCTGTTAACATTACTCTATTTATGTTTATGTCTGCAATAAGGTGCATCAATGTGTTTCATTCTGACCATCTAGATTAATTCCCCAAATTCAAAACCCATTGTGCTTGTTGTCCACGTTGGAAAAGTATGTTCTTGCTACTTTAACATTACTTGCCTGTATAATGTAAAAAAACAACAACATAGTTGTATGGTCTTTCAACATTTCCACCACCACAGCCACATTCTCCAATTGAAATTTGCATAGAATCATTATGACATAACCCTTCGTACAGTGCTAGGATTAATCTGGAGTTGAAGAGTTTGTTACATCTTTTAACTAGTAAGTCCAGCAATGTTCCACCAACCGGAACACACCAAGAACTCTGCAAACCAATCAAAAACAGGACCCCTGTGCGAGTTGCACCTGTTTCTTCTGACTTCGTCACGTAGCCTGACGCTCTTCTCACCCCGATGTTAGGATGGACAAACACACCAAACCACAGCTAATCACCCCAGGATGTCCTCAGGAATGACAACCACTCTCACAGTGCTGACCTCAAAGCTTTTAGACAGACAGACACAAACTATTTATCATAACGATAAATAGAAATGTTTTGGTGTTTCCTGTATAGATTGTATATATAATAACGATATACACGCACACACACACCATGTAACTGATGCTCAGGGGACACTGAAAATGGGGATAATTGGGCTTGGCTTTGTGTGCTTTTGAATAGGACGGTTACACAAGAAGCCTCATGTTAGTCCATGTACATTTGCTTTGAAGGAAACAGACACACACACACACACACAATAAACATGACATAACATTACCATATGAACACAGAAACCCTCCAGGTGGACTGATAAGTCTAATAAGCAAACCACTGAGAAGTCAGGTTGACTACAGCTGGGACCTACAGAATCACACACACACACACACACTACCATGACCAAAAACAATCTTTCTAGAACAACAAACAGCCTGCCTGCCCCCCGTATTGTACTGTTGGGTAAGGCCCGTCCTGCATGGTGTCGAAATACTTGACAGGTCAACTATCTCCGCTGTCAGGACAAACTGTTCCTTCTCCCTCCACATGGAAACTCTGCTTTATCTGCAGGAGTTGTGAAGCTACAACTGTTCCTACCACTTTATCATCAGACCACAAATCACAAACAATACTCAACTCATCCGCTTTAAATACAACCAAAACACACCTCCCGTTCAACATTCAAGAACACTTGTGGCACCAGTGGAACCAAAACGTCCATAGGACTAGTATGGGCTCCTTGGCACCAGTGGAAACCAAAACGTCCATAGGACTAGTGTGGGCTCCTTGGCACCAGTGGCAACCAAAACGTCCATAGGACTAGTGTGGGCTCCTTGGCTCTAAACAGGCATTGGGTGCAACCAGTATCCAAAAGGTCTACAAATTACAGTGCTCCTAAAACAGGATGAAGTTCACACTCCCCCTCTAACTAAGTCAGACCTCACCTTCCCCAATATTCCTCCGCTGCTGAAACAGCAAACAGATGAAGCACTTTGTTTCCAGCTTTCGTGCGTATATTTAGTGTTGTGCATCATAGTTGAATTGGAGTTTTGTGGGCTCAATAGGCCGTTTTTTGGAAAAAATAACTAAATAAAAATCAACCAAATACTCTGGTAGTTTAATCTGGCAATAACTCAAACCAGAGAGAATTAACAACATTGACCATAATTAATTTTGCATCTGGACACAATCAGTGTAACTGACAACAAAATAATTAAAACAGTCAGTAGGCAGCTCCGCTCAATCATTGACAGTAACATTTAAAATGCCAATATCTATGTTCAAAATAAGTAAACTATTAGCTAAAGTTCTTCAGGCAGCCATGTTGTAGAATTAGGCAGTTAGCGAAGGGGGGTACACAAAATCCTGCAGGACTGAAACGTTTTGGCACTATTTCCCACACTTATAAGCAAACATCATTTCTGCAGACGTCTTTACGCAGTTATGCACACGGGCATGTAAACAACGTACTTATTTATTTCTAAATTAGAAATCTATTTTTGGAATCGAATCTGAAGACCCAAGGTAGGAGCATAAGGCTAACGACGCAACTGGTTGGCTATAGCTAGCTATCTACTAGCCAATCAAAACATTCCAAGGGAGTACAGAAATAAAATTGCACGGTTGCCTGGTTAGTGGCTGTCTGCTGATGTAAGCACAGATGATGACTGATTTTCATGAAATAATAGTTTTTTCCAAAAAATCTAATCCTCAGAAATCACTAATCGCTCAGTAGCATTAGTAATATGTGTAAATGGTTGTGTGTGTGCGTGCGTTTCCTAAGATGGATGTAGTAGATTTTCCTGCTCCTAATCCAGGCTTTCTACACATGACCTTTCAAATAGCATTACTGTTGCCCTGACTGACTGTTTGGTTGTTGACTGACTGACTCATTGGCCGAATTTGGGAAAAAACTAAACACAAAGTAATTAGTAAATTGTTTCTGCCATAAACAATAATATTGGTCCTTTATGGTTAAAGGAAGACCGGCATTCGGCAGTTGCCTGTGGTTGATTTGATTGGTTCACTTAAACACGGCGTGTTTCTGTTGGTTGCAAGTCACGCAGGATTAGCCATCACATTTAACGTGAGAGCTCGAAAGTGTTGATGGTTTGACGTAACTGGTGTGGGTGGTTGGCGCATACTGCTGTGCCTTGTAGGTAAAAGGTAAGGGGGAGGTCTGCAGGGTCTCGACCTATTGATTGCCCTTTCTGAACTACCTAAAACAATGAGAATATGGCACCAGAACAGCAGTGTGGGGACCAGTATACCTAGCCCAGTACTGCCCAGGGGGAACCGGAGGATGGTCAGATCAGGTGGCCTTGGCTCGCCAGGCTCTGACGGTGCCCCAAAGCTCAAACATGGTTGCAACAATCAACGTCAAAGTGCACGAGTCAACTGTCCGAGACAGAACGCACAAACCTGGCCTACATGGGAGGTTAGGAACGAAGAAGCCTTTGCACTCAAAAGATAACGTCAAGGCACAATGGACTTTTTACAAGACAACACCTGAGAGAAAAACAATACTACAGCAATTATGCCGTAAATGCAAAAGTAACAACAGGTTTGCCCAGACGTACTGTAGCTTGAACCAGGCAGAGTTCCATGCGAGGGTTTTAAAAAATTTGCCAAAGGTGGGGAGTGCGTGTGTCAGTACAGTCGCAGCAGGCCTGACCATGAGGACTAGTGTTTGTGACAGGTGGTCTGCCCGAGTTGCTGTGGCATGGGAGGGGGTAGGGGGGAATGGAGAGGAGGGGTGGAGGCTTGAGAACGGTAGACAGCTTCGGAAGGGATTTACCAGTGGTCAACTCATAATCCTGAAGGGTCACATCATTTTCTCCCTTACATGTAAATCAGCACGCCAACATTCAGCCACTCCACATGAAGACGTCAACGCACATACAACCACCAGAAGGCACTACAGAGCCAAGTCAATGTGTCATACAGCATATCCAGTCTGCACCAGAGATAGGGGGTAGGAACTACTTAAAGCATATGAGGACTTTAAACTAAGATATCCACGGGCATTCCCATTTAACAAGTGAAGACTAGATCAAAGACATGAAACCAACTTTCCACTATGGCCTCAGTATGGGTCCTTCTCATAGCGTTGCCATGCCAAAAGTGATCCTGATGCATTGTGGTGAATGTCTTGTTCACCGCTGTACAGCCATGTAACGAGTGCATAGTAACAAACGTCCCATGACCGAATTAAACTGTATGTCTGGAACAGTACTTTTTTTCCAATAAAAGTGTTAAAATCACATTTAAATATTGTTATAATAAAATAAACCTACACATTTAATTAAAACGACATAATCAAGCACCCTAAGATGAGGCTGTGTGGACATTGGAGATTAAAACTATATTATTAGAAATTATATCTTTTATGGTTTACACTCTAGAGCAGGGGTGGGCAAACTATGGCCCGAGGGCCGAATGCGGCCCGCGAGGCAGTTCCATCCGGCCTGCGGAAGGTAATAAAATAGTTTTGAGGGGAATAAAAAAAAAAGGGATCTACTGTATGTTTTAACTTTTGCCCTTTTTTGGCCTGCAAATCATTCATGATTAACAAATTACAAAAACAAATGTGGCCCACCATTTCATTTCAAAATCCTGATGTGGCCTGAGCCAAAAAGATTGCCCTCCCCTTCTCTAGAGTGACTGGAAGAAATGTAAATAATAACAACAATTACAGTTCAACAAGGTACAGTTCTCCCAAGGAAATTGTAAAGTGTTGCGGCAGTTGCACCAGCTGTATCTAGTGTCCAGCTGTGTACTGGCAGTAAATTAATACAGATACTGGTCATATCCCAAATGCAAAAAATTACTAGCTAGCTAGCTGGCTACCTGTCTCTCACATTAATATGACTGAATAGCTGGCAAAAAAATTGCTAAATTACTTTGACGATGGGATTTACTTTGTCAAAGGTACAGCTAAATTCACTGTCATTTCATTGTCACTGCATGAACAGTACTGTAGCTAGCTAGCATTACTTGCAAACTACAGAACTGGCAGCCATTTGCATGGGCTCATTCTGGAAAGTTTGACTAACTTAAGTTCAAAGTGGCTATGTTTTAGGCACAAAAAACTGAATATTTCCTTGCAACGAAACCTTACACAAAACAATAGAAACGCAATCGGAAACGAGACGCACATTTTGATACCTGCCATGTTTCCATATTAAAAACAAAACGATATGCCCCATTAGATAGCTAGCTAGCTGGCTACCTACCTACCGCATAAAAAAGACTGCATAGCAGGAAAAATTGTAGCAAAATAACTTCAGCCTTACCTTTGACAAAGTAAGTCCCTTGGTCAAAGTCAGTGCCATTTCATTGTCACTGCATAAACAGTACTGTAACTAGCTAGAATTACTTGCAAACTTCAGATTCGGCAGTCATTTGCATGGGCTCATTCTGGAAAGTTTGAATAACGGAAGTTGCTAGGCAACAGGCGTTCAGTGTGGACAGCTACCCATCGGCTGGGTAAAAAGAAAATGTTTTTTTGCCACAAAAATTTGAATATTTTCTAAACCTTGCAATAAAACCTTCCACAAAACAATAGCAACGTAATCGTAAACGAGACGCACATTTTGATACTGGTCATGTCTCCGTAGTGCAAGAACTGTAGGAGGAGTTAGGGTGGCAACCCCACTTAATAAGAACAAATCTGGAGTTTTACTTTGTTGTTGGCAAGCACACCTAACTATAACCACCAATGGGCACGGAGTTACAAAAAGAATAAAACATACTCCAGGCTCTGTGGGGGTTGGGCAGGAAAAAAAGCTGTTATTGTGTGGTCATTAAAGTACACCAATTCCCATTGGTTGGAGCCTTCATCAGAGTGATCCAGAGTGAGGCACTGTTGTTAGGGTCTCTTTGGCATGTCTGAAGTCTATACATGATTGAGGTGCATTCAAATTGTATACAGTGTGTTTAATTAACATTTACAATATATATTTTTGTAACATTCTATGTAGTTATTTTTTTCTTTACTATTTCTGTTATTGATTTATTAGGAGGAATCCACCAAGTAGGTATTTTGCTGAATTGTGTGTGTGTGCCTTCACATGTCATCCAGCCAAGCACGTAAACATTACACCCTTCCACCTCTGGGCAGGGTGGGAGAGAACATGCAACTAGAAACCCCTCCACAACCCCGCTCCGCTCAGCCATGACATATCTGCTGTTTGTTCCAAAGCTACATGGGGGGTTCTAGAAATAGCAGAGGCACATAAGGCCAGATAAAGACCAAAGCCTTTCTCCCGCCTGTCTGTTCCTCACCCACTGCCACACTCACACACACACAATTGCAATGAAGTCCTGCAAAATAAACACAGTGAAGTAAAAATCACTTAAATTCAGAGCCATGAGCCATGTAACAATTATGGTGTTGTTCCATTATTACTGGCCACAAGATGGCAGTAATGTAGCTCATTTGTGACTTCAAAGCGGATCTGATTGTAAAAAGACTAATGCCTGTTAATCTGGACATGAGGTGGGACCTTGACCATGTTATCAACCAGGGCTGTATGTAAATATCTTCAAATTGGATGCCCAATGTCCACACAATCCCACTGTGCATTTCAAGTGGCCAAATGAGGCTCAGAGAAACTAATGTTGTAAAATACATGTTGGAGTTTTATTTTTCTCACTCATCTGTCAGTTATGGACATGAATGGGTTAAGCT
>JACXGK010008340.1:0-22625 GCA_016801125.1 Novumbra hubbsi
CACTGACAGGTGAAGTGAATAACACTGACAACATACACTGATCAGCCATAACATTATGACCACTGACAGGTGAAGTGAATAACACTGACAACATACACTGATCAGCCATAACATTATGACCACTGACAGGTGAAGTGAATAACACTGACAACATACACTGATCAGCCATAACATTATGACCACTGACAGGTGAAGTGAACAACACTGATGTTATCTCGTCATCATGTCACCTGTCAGTGGGTGGGATGTATTAGGCAGCATGTGAACATTTTGATCTCAAAACTGATGTGTTAGCAGCAGGAAAGCATAAGTATCTTGGGCAAGCCACTTCAACAAGGGCCAAATGGTGACGGCTAGTTGATGCCGGTGGGGAGCGAAGGCTGGCCCGTGTGGCCCGAACCAACAGACAAGCTTCCGTATCTAAGAATTACTGCAGAAGTGAACGCTGGTTCTGATAGAAAGGTGTCAGATCACAGTGCATCACAGTCTGTTGCGGGTGGGGCTGCATAGCTGCAGACCAGTCAGGGTGCCCATGCTGACCCCTGTCCAGTGCTGAAAGCACCTACAATGGGTACGTGAGCATCACACCTAGACCGCAGAGAAAATGAATAAGGTGGCCTGGTCAGTATGTGCTAGAGAGAGAATATAATTGACAGACAGAACCACTTGGAGGAAGGTAGGAAGTGAAAAAAACCCCATATCATCTGTAATCGTGAACAAAACTGGCATCAAACAAATGCCAAGTCACCAAACAGTAAAATGCTGGATGGTAGCTTCCCTTTACCCAGCATTAATTAACCGTATTAATAACCGTATAACCTACTGAACAGACTGTGTGTTTGTTCAACTGTTTCAACTGTTAATGGAGGGGCCAGCTTCCCCCCTCGCGTATCACCCCATCTCTTCCTCTCGCTCTGCCGCCCTAAATGGCTAACTCTGCCCTGCCTTCCAGGAGCATGGAAACAGGGCAGTCAGCTCATTGGTTGAGTGCGTGGTGTTGCTGTGTTGTCAGTGGTTGTCTGTGATGGGCAGGGTACAGGGTAGTGGTCCCATGGTAACCAACCCCAGAGAAGGGTTGGCCTAGGTTCTCTAATGGCCACAGTAACAACCAGAGCCCAGCCTGATAACATTTATGTAAATATTATTTTCACTGAAATGCTATCACAACAATTGTTGTTGTCTAAATTGACTCAAAGGCCTTCAAGATGCAACATAAAATATTATTGTCATGTTAGCGATAGCATTTAACACCATTACTTAGATTGTTGAGGGGATATCTACCTCTCTAATGCAGCAGGAGAACAAATCTCCCAACCCAACAGAGATAATCATGGATGCAAAACCAACCCGATTCCCACTGAAGTGATGAAATTACAAGAGATGTCTAGGAGGCAGATCCAACAGCACTAGAATAGTATATTATATAATATTACGCTGTGATTTATTTATTGTGGCACAGTTCAGGTTTCTGATAGCTAAGCTGTTCATGAACACCAGTGATGAATCCCCTACCTGCATATTAATTTAATTTTTGTCTATTTTCTGTTTTGTACATAGTGTTGATCTTCTGATTTGTATTAATTTATATTGAATAATACACACAATTAGTTTGGTTTGTCTCCAACACTGTGACCCTTTTCTGACACATCAATAAAATGTTCCTGTCTGTGTATTCCAGTTTCAGTAAATATGTCTTGCCTCCAACATTTACAAAAACAACCTTGGTTCCTGGTAGGAATGTGCCATCTCCCTGTCTCTCATTCTCCATCATCACTACTAGTAACCAATAACCTCTTCCTGTCTCTCATTCTCCATCATCACTACTAGTAACCAATAACCCCTCCCTGTCTCTCATTCTCCATCATCACTACTAGTAACCAATAACCACTTCCTGTCTCTCATTCTCCATCATCACTGCTAGTAACCAATAACCACTTCCTGTCTCTCATTCTCCATCATCACCACCAGTAACTAATCAGGTCTGGACTGCATGCAGGGGGTTGGTACGTGATCAGTACCACAACAGACGCTCCAAATCCAGCGGAAGACTTTCAGTGTGGTGAGTCAGTCAAGGGACCTGTTCTGTGGTCAGGACCCAATGGATGTGTTTTGGAAACACAATCCGGCAACGAGCAGTAAAAGAGAAGTGGATCAGGACAAACAGGCCGGCCCACAGGCCGACACACACACACACACACACACACACACACACACACAGCCATGTATAGTAGGGCTATTCTCCACACGAGATAATGAAAAACATATGTTCAAATAATTGATGCTCAAATGTATAAGCTACTACTAGTTACTTGGCCAATTTCCCAGCGATATAAAGCAAAATGAATCAACCACACGACCGTGTGCACAAATACTGTGTCAAACCAAACATCAGGAGAAGAGTGCAGATCTCACTCCCAGCAGTAAGAATGGTAAGTCGGTGACAACTTTCGTTGAAATCATACCACAAACATTACTTATCCCCCTTATTACATTACCCCTCACACTACAACAGCCCTTTTATTGCATTATCCCACACACTTCCTCTCCCCATCTAATACATTTCCCCACACAATTCCTCCCCTTTACCCTGTACTCCCTCTGCCCGCTTCCATCTCTCTTTCCGGGAACAGCTCCAGAATCACTTTGTCCCCATTTGTTGTAAGATAACTCTGAAAGCCAAACAAGCACATCCTAATGCCCAGATCCATTCTAATAACCATCATTAAACACTCCTTGAGCATCATGTTTTACTAAGCTGCCAACACAATGGAGCAACAGAGCTAAAGTAAAACCGCTACCAGGTCAACAGACCAGCCCTACAGACCAGGACCACAGACCAGCCCTACAGACCAGAACCACAGACCAGAACCACAGACCATGATCAGATGACTAATAAGCCCACTTTGGAGCACATCTGGTTCGACTGGTTTTCTTCAGAGGACCAAGAGGGCTGATTCCAACTCCACTGACGCAGTGTGAGACAGTGACATAATGACTGGCATCACTGTGAGCCAACCAGTCTGACACACTGCAGGCAGCTGTACAGGATTGGCACTGCCTCTGGACACGTGTGTGGAGATCAAACCCTGGCATTCCAAAAGCTGCAGAAAATCCAAGTCAGCCTTCTTTGCAGTGATTAAGATTAGGGTGTGTAGCCATATGGAAAGCAATACTCGGTTAAATAATCTCTCTCCTTTGGCTTCAGCATCAGCATCATGTGACTCTGTCCATTTAGGGCGTTACCTGAATGTCATAAATGTATACTGGAACTGGACGGTTTGGCTTTGTGTTAAAGAAAAGATAAAAGAGATGCACTGATATCAGCCAGAAAATGGTCCTAACCAAAAGGCAGAAACGGTAATAAACCGTATCAGGCAATCTTTTAAAATGGAAAATCATCATCTTAGTTCTGTAAGTTTACTTAAAATTATCAACACAACATTAATTCGATCATCACTGACACTGACTTGATCTAATAACTGAATGTCCCTCCATCAAAACGACATGACAACTCAACACAGAGGAAGAAATTAAAATAATAAAAAAAAACATACAGTAAACAGATGATCCTCATTATTGGGGTGGCCCCCACCACTATAATCTCACATATATATATATATATATATATATTTATTGATCATTATTATATCCACCCTAACTACTTCAACGTTTTTTGCACTACGGGAGACGTGACAGTTATCGAAATGTGCATCTTATTTCCAATTGTGTTGCTAGTGTATCGAGGAAGGTTTCGTTGCCAGGTTTACGAAATATTAAGTCTTTGTGGCAAAAACAAAGCTATACCGAACAATGGGCAGCTAACCACACTGAATGCCGGTTGCCTGACAGCTTACTTTAGTCAAGGCTGAAGTTATTTTGCTACATTTGTGCCAGTTATTCAGTCTTTTTTATGTGGAAGATAGGTAGCTAACTAACTAGCTATCTAAGGAGACATTTTGTTTTGTTTGGATTTGCTAAGTACCGGGAGATTATTTGTGTTAATTTAATGCCAGTACACAGCTGGACACCAGACAAAGCCCACAGACATTGTATCTTTTCTAATTAATATTGCTATACACCTTCGGTATGAGGAAGCCATAGGGTCATTAGTCAACACAGTCTCTTATGTTAATATTTCATTAGAGGTTCTTTGTTTGCCATCTAACCTAATCACACAATGAACAGAGCCCATGACGTTGTGTTATTTCATCAGTACTGCTGCCAAAAGGAGAGCATTGTTTCAAAAACAGGCTGTTGGACACTTCACAGTTCATTGAACCTTCCAGATGGTCTGTATTCATTAGACCACCACAGTCTGTCAGTCTTAAAGGTGATCAAGTTTTATATACACCGTATATCACAGACCACCGCTGTCTGTCAGTTTTAAAAGGTGATCAGATTTGATATACACGGTATATCACGTTAATAGCCTGGTGAACATATGTTAATGCTGATCACTTCCGCACTTAATGTCTGAATAATCCCTAATGACAATTTCCATGTAAACATACTCCAAGTGATCACATTAAATTGATAAACAACTAAGGATCAATACTTTGGATGGGGGAGGAGAATAATAAATTACCCACATATATGTACCTATTGTAATAACATTGTGAATAGATACATATAATCACATGTCCATAATAATGTATGTCAGGGGAGTACAGAGACTCATGATGCCCTTATATTACTAGGTTTAAATCCAGCAATACAGTTATTCTGATAACAAAACAAACACTGGGATTATCCTTTGAGTCACCCTGAGGGTGAGGCCATGTGTGAGAGTCCAGCATCCTTCTGTTACCATGGAGGAACCCTGAGAGTGAGTCCATGTGTGAGAGTCCAGCATCATTCTGTTACCATGGAGGAGCCCTGAGAGTGAGACCATGTGTGAGAGTCCAGCATCATTCTGTTACCATGGAGGAGCCCTGAGAGTGAGACCATGTGTGAGAGTCCAGCATCATTCTGTTACCATGGAGAAACCCTGAGGGTGAGGCCATGTGTGAGAGTCCAGCATCCTTCTGTTACCATGGAGGAACCCTGAGAGTGAGTCCATGTGTGAGAGTCCAGCATCATTCTGTTACCATGGAGGAGCCCTGAGAGTGAGACCATGTGTGAGAGTCCAGCATCATTCTGTTACCATGGAGGAATCCTGGAGTGAGTCCATGTGTGAGAGTCCAGCATCATTCTGTTACCATGGAGAAACCGTGAGGGTGAGGCAATGTGTGAGAGTCCAGCATCATTCTGTTACCATGGAGAAACCCTGAGGGTGAGGCCATGTGTGAGAGTCCAGCATCATTCTGTTACCATGGAGGAACCCTGAGGGTGAGTCCATGTGTCAGAGTCCAGCATCATTCTGTTACCATGGAGAAACCCTGAGGGTGAGTCCATGTGTGAGAGTCCAGCATCATTCTGTTACCATGGAGGAGCAATGAGAGTGAGTCCATGTGTGAGAGTCCAGCATCATTCTGTTACCATGGAGGAGCCCTGAGAGTGAGTCCATGTGTGAGAATCCAGCATCATTCTGTTACCATGGAGGAACCCTGAGAGTGAGTCCATGTGTGAGAGTCCAGCATCATTCTGTTACCATGGAGGAGCCCTAAGAGTGAGACCATGTGTGAGAGTCCAGCATCATTCTGTTACCATGGAGAAACCCTGAGGGTGAGGCCATGTGTGAGAGTCCAGCATCATTCTGTTACCATGGAGGAACCCTGAGGGTGAGTCCATGTGTGAGAGTCCAGCATCATTCTTTTACCATGGAGGAACCCTGAGATTTAGCCCATTTGTGAGAGTCCAGCATGGACAGGCTCTCTGATCAAGTCACCACCACAACAGACACAAAGCCATACCCCAGCTAACAGATGTTTTCCCTTGTAAACCCATTTAACCAGACAATATGGTACTTTATGCTTTTAGCCTCCAATCACCTTTCCACCGCTTAACCCCCTCCTTGAATCCCTCACTCTCCCACCAACACAATCTCTCCCTCTCTCACACCACCTCTTTCCCTCCCCCCCCCCAGCCCCCCCTCCCCACACACACAGAAGGCAGATTAACAGGGACCAATACAGCAGTACAAAGAACGACAAGCTGTTACATAAACGGATCTTTCCTGGTGATCACAACACAGAATGGATAACTCATTTAAATGTCCGTGTTAGTGTCTTCAACATTCCTGCACCTAATTTAATTTAGCTGTCCAAGCAGTCAGAGTAAACACCACACACACACACACCTTATTGTCTACAAACGTCTCTCTTCATTTAGTCAAACTAGGTCTTTGAGTAAATATCTAGTGTATCTTAATAATCACAAATAATGATTAAATGTAATTTTGCTGAATACTACACTGGCTCAGATAATTCAGAGAAACCATAACAACAAAAGGAGAATAGACTTTGCATGAACAACAAAGAGTGTAATTGATTAATAATGCAATCTGACAGCAAGTGCCTGGTTACGACAGGCCAGGGAGGTCTCCACAATCCACCGGGTTACATGGAAAATGTCCACAAGTTAATTATCAGTATGACAAAGACGGTTTAATGGCCAAACAAGTAAAGCTCAACTCAAATGGGGAAAGAGGTCTGTTCTAAGAGGATATAATGATGGACACTAATGTGTAGTTGAGACTAAACTCAGTTTGCTCAGCTTGTGTGTGTGTGTGGTAGTCTTAACAAGATCCGACATCGCAGCCCAGGACACGGGTGGGTAAGGGATGGAGGGGGAGTGAGGAGAGAGATGGAAGTGAGAGGGATGGAGGAACACAGAACATAGAAAAAGGGATAGATACACATGGATGTTAGATAGAGGGGCGTAACATACTGCTGTAGAGGGTGTCTATCCAGGAGAGTCGAGGGAGGCCACGGGTGCTCAGGGGCTCCATCCTCTTCAAGAAACCCTCCTTCTCTTTCTGCTCAGTGCTCTTCCTGGGTTTATTCAGGTATTTTCACAGGCGGTCATCATTCCAGGAAACAAAAGATAAAAGCCTCCGGAGTCCAGCAGGGATGTGGAAGGTGCGGAGCAGGAGAATGAAGGAGTGTGTGTGTGTGTAGTCCTCTGCTGTAGTGCTGGTGCTCAGTCTGACAAAACAACAGATAGAGACAGCCACAGCCGACCGTTGCTAGGGAAGAGGGAAAACACTCCCTCTCGCTGGCTCTGCATGAAAGCTCGCTTGCTCGCCCACTCCCTCCCTCTTTTTACTCCTCCTATTTCTGGAGCGTCAGTGTCTCCTCTCTTCTCTCCCAATCCACACTCATCCTTCTCCCGTTCCCAGACGCTCCATTTCTCTGCCAGAACTGGACAGTCCATGTGGTGAAGACTGGTGGTAGGAGGTCCGATAGGAGCTGAAACGGTTCACTTGGTAACTCATTAACCCAGTCTCCCCCGGCAACAGCGTGTGTGTGAGCCCCTCCTGGCCGTAATGAAGCCCGGGGGCCTCAGAGATGCCAGGCATACACATGAATCAGCTGCTCTCTGGTTCAGACGGAGGTGGAGAGGGACATCCAGAGGGGTCAGTGGGCTTAACGGGTTTGAGTGTGTCGGGGGGCAGGGGAGTTGGGGTTGGCGGGGCAGAGATTGGGAGAGAGGGGAAGGAGTAGTGGAGCTTATGACTGGACACAGGGAGGGAGGAGGAGGGGAACAGACCTGGAGAAAAATGGAGTAGTGGAGCTGATGAGTGGACACAGAGAGGGAGGAACAGACATGTCTGGGACAGATGGAGACTGTCATTTGTGACCACACCCTCAGCAGGCCAGACGACAAAACATTGATACAGAATGAACTAACTGGAGCCTTTACTATGGGGGTTTTACATCATGTTGTCATGGGCCCATTAGGGTTGTTCAGGCTAGTAGCAGCAGACCAATCGGGTTTTAACTCTGAGGAATCACTGTCTGACAAGCCCCACCCCCGTCCACAACCACAGCCAACCAATTAACAGATCTGAAAGTCATGTATCATAGCAGCAACAAAGCCCCTCTGAAGTGATTCCCGGCACCCCTTCTTTACTTTCATCCCCCAAAACATCCCCCACCTCTCCCGCAAGATGATGGGGGAACACGGGGGGTTGTGCTCGCCAACCTCCATCAACTCCTGTTCTGCCCCCCTCATCCACCTCCTCCACAGATGGAGAATTGAGGCAGAACAACTTGAATTAGAAGACAAAGCCAGACAGAGGATCCCTTAGACAGTTGGAGCATGAGTCTGTCTCCCCTAGAGACCGGCCCTATGAACCCCTGTCTATTGGACCTGGCATGTGTGATGCACACATGCCCCAAATGTGCAGGCAAGCACACATACACACGCCACAGACACACACACACACAAGCAGGAAATGCACACACAGACACACTCCAGAGACAAGTGGTTCCATCAATGATGGAATAATGAAGAGCAGAGCTTTGATCATCACCATCCTTTGTCTTCCACCGAGATAACAGTCACAGCCCAGCCTCAGAACAAGCCATGTTTGTGGGTGTATGTCCCAGGGCATCAGGGGGTGAGACAACAACCACCTCCCCCAACACACACACACACTCTGCCTGAAGGCAGGGCCAAACAAAGAGAACATACTTGCAGTGCTCGCCTTCCTGTTAAGTTACAATCCTGCCACATTTAAATATTAATGGCCATTCCTGCTGTGAGGTAGAACAGGCCATTACCGGTGTCTCTCCGTGTGTGTGTGTGTGTGTGTGTGTGACCCAGCGTAGTGAGAGTTGACCAGATGATAGTAAGAATGGCCAGTAAGAATGGGAACCACTACCACCACGGCCCAGGGAACCACTACCACCACGGCCCAGGGAACCACTACCACCACGGCCCAGGGAACCACTACCACCACGGCCCAGGGAACCACTACCACCACGGCCCAGGGAACCACTACCACCACGATAGTACTGCTAAATGGATCAGGACAGAGGGAGGTCCTACACAAACAATGAGTCTGTCTAGTACATCACAACCCAACGACCCCGCTGGATGATCTCCACAGGCCACTCCAGAGAGCTGCTTGTCCTGCTACACTGTGTACCATCCTGGGCCCAGGCTGTGTGGTATCCGTCTACACAGAACAGGCCGCTCGCCTTTGTTCTACTCTGCCCAGAAACCCCATGTACCTGCTCCCCCACTCCTGCCACACCACTCACAACCCCGCCCCGGGCCCCGTCTCCTTGGGGAAGAGAGGGAGGAGCGAGAGAAACCTGCCAATGCTTCTCCAGTGTCTTTTTGGGGCAGTCACTCTCTCCTGGAGAGGTTGTGTTAGTACACTACCTTCCAAGGCCCTCAACTCCACCCCCCACCCACTGGCCCCGCCCATCGGCCAATGCACCCCTGGCAATGTGGAGGGAAACTGTGTGAACTCAGTCCGTGTGTGTTGGGGGGCAACACTTCCATACACAGGAAGTAAGCAGCTCTCTTTCCACATCACAGACTCCATCACCAGGAGGGACAGAGAGAGATGGAGAAGAGACGTAGTGATAGTGAGAATGAAAGACTGACATTTAGCTTCAACACATTTAGCTGTGCGTTACAGACAAAAGTGATGAATGAGTACTGTTGGCTTTAGTCTAGAGATTGAACTTTAGATTAACAATAATGAAACAAATCTAATTAAAACAAAATCAGAAAACAAAAGCAAGCTACACATCCATGAAATCAGCAAATATAATGGTTCTGATAATGAATCATCAAGAGATGTTTGCTACCAAGTCTCTGGGCTGGGGAATGAGGGGGAAAGGGCCTTGATTGAAGGGGATGCTAGGGCAAAGCAGGGTGCACGGATCCCTGTGGATGGAAGTAAGAGGCACTTGGTCCTAGGATAACTTGGGTTAGAGACGTTAAGAGGACCAGCACATCCAAGATGGGGAACCCTACTGGGCAGTTGTGAGGTCGGGGTTAATAAGAGCTGACAGTTAACCCTCGCCTGGCAGGCATGCTCGCCGAACATTCTAGTAAACTACAACCACATCACCAGACTACTGAACTACAACCAAATAAGACTACGGAACTACAACCACATCACCAGACTACTGAACTACAACCACATCACCAGACTACTGAACCACAACCAAATAAGACTACGGAACTACAACCACATCACCAGACCACAGAGCCACAACCATATCACCCGACAGCTAAATTACAATCGCATCACCAGACCACAAATCTACACTGAAATCACAAGCCTACTAGACTACAACCACATCACCAGACCACTAAACTACAACCACATCACCAGACCACTACACTACAACCACATCACCAGACCACTAAACTACAACCACATCACCAGACCACTACACTACAACCACATCACCAGACCACTAAACTACAACCACATCACCAGACCACTAAACTACAACCACATCACCAGACCACTAAACTACAACCACATTACCAGACCACTAAACTACAACCACATCACCAGACCACTAAACTACAACCACATTACCAGACCACTACACTACAACCACATCACCAGACCACTAAACTACAACCACATCACCAGACCACTAGACAGTTGACAGCGGCCTATGGTTCTACTACTGCTCTGAGTGTCAGTGAGATTCCTGAAGCAGCTGTGGCAATTACTAATAGATCAGCTCAACACATCCCAGGTCCAGAACTGGAATTTAACAAGAATCCTGTAAGGCTTCATTTCTCACAACAGTGTATGCATGTTTATATGCTGTCAGCTGAAATCAATGATCTATTGAGGTCAAATTGAACATCCTCTGAATTATGCTGTGACTGTGTAAATGGTAGATGAGCATGTCAAACACATACACACACTGCTTTTCTATACTTCTGGGAAGGTAAAACCCAGAAATCTATGTACCCTATTCCCTAGCTCTAAACCTAACCAAGACCTCCATTACCTAAACATTATACTAAACCTAGCTCTAAATTTTAACCCTCAACCAAAATGCTTTAACCTAAAAGTAACTCCAATACTAACACTATTCCCAACTGTTACCATTTTTCTTTACAGTAATACAAATGCTATGCCAAGAAAATAACATCCCATTGAACATTGCTGAACTAAAACTGAAAGTAATTAAAATGAAAAAAAAACATTGGACCAAGGCAGGAAATACTGTGGGCGAGACAGACACATGCACATATATACGTGTACAAAGTGTTGTGTAAAAAATTAGGACACCCCAACTTTTGTCTTTGAAAGAAAGATTGAAAGAACTCAGAAAGAAAGTTGTAGATGCACATCTACAACTCCTAGTTGATGTCAGAGACTGGTAGGCAGTTATAAGAATCTTCTTATTGATGTTATTTCAGCCAAAGGGGGCAATACCAGCTGTAAGGGCATCGGGTGTCCTAACTTTATCCTCAGTAGGAAAAGGCATCTTTGTAAATATTTTGGATATGCCTATAGATATTGTTTGAAAGAAGTCCAAATTTCTTAAAAATATCATGGGGTGTAATTTCTTCAAACGCCTGTACATACAGCAGTGTACATCCATCCATCTGCAGGTTGACACTGCCTGAACACTGGGGGCATTTCAGGGGACCAGCGGGGGCATTTCAGGGGACCAGCGGGGGCATTTCAGGGGACCAGCGGGGGCATTTCAGGGGACCAGCGGGGGCATTTCAGGGGACCAGCGGGGGCATTTCAGGGGACCAGCGGGGGCATCAAGGGGACCAGCGTGGGCATCAAGGGGACCAGCGTGGGCATCCAGGGGACCAGCGTGGGCATCCAGGGGACCAGCACCAACAGGGGTCAGATGGAAAGCCTGACTGGGGGTGTTCAAGCCACAATATATACCCACGTTGTGGCTACGTAAAATGCAAATAAAACCAGATGATGTGCAAGTTATTTGTTATTATTTCAAAACAGTACAAAGACAACATATCAAATGACGAAACTAAATAAATTGTATGTTTTTGAAAAAATAATGCATGCCATTTTTAAATTAATGCCTGCAACACATTTCCAAAAAATGTTGGGACAGGGGCATGTTTATTACCGTGTTGCATCACCTCTTCTTTTAACAACTGAGGAGATCAATTTCTATAGTTTTGAAAGTGAAACACACTTAAATTATTGTTTGATGTAGAATTTCAGATCTGTAACCATATCTACAACTCCTTATAGTATTTTCGGTTTCAAAATGTGCCAAATGTTTTCAATGGGTGACAGGTCTGGACTGCAGGCCGGTCAGTTTAGCACCCAGCCTCTCATACTATGGAGCCATGCTGTTATAACACATGTAGAACGTGGCACAAGCCCAACCACTCTCTCATGTTTATACCGGAGGGCATCCTTCATTGGCCAATACAGCCTACTGGCCCCCGCCCTGAGCACTGACCAAAGCACCACTCTCTGTATCGACATCTTGGACGATGCCTGGAAATGGGTCATTGTCATACAGAACAACACCTCTGGTTTCTTTTATTTATCCTCTGCCGTCTTCTTGTCAGATCTTTCTCACTTTCTCATCAGTTTGGAGACACTCGGTATCTGCCCATTTTCTTTTCTTTTTTTGTAACACTCTTGTTCCTTCCGGAGATACTCTTCATATCTGTCGGGGGCTTTTCTCATTTCCTCTCTGCATTTCTGTGATCATACTGTAGATGCATTTGGTCTTCTAGGTTATTAAAATGACATGTTAATATTTACTTTACAGTAGACTTATTATAAGCAAAAAAATATACAGTATAAACTTTGAATTTGTCTGTACCGAGACACACAGACTTTACTGCAACACCTAAAACTGCTGTGGTAAAGACAGGTTGCGGAAATAAAAAGTTTGCTGGTATAGCATATGATTGGTAACTAGCAAGGACTGCTACATTACTTTAGACTTTTAGCATCTAATATACATAAATTCAACAGTAATACACATATATTTTTTAAATGTCGTTAAAAATATCCGAATACTATTCTGTATGGTAATGACATACATGGCACGGCTGGGACATAAAAATATCAGTAGTCACAGAAACACACATATATTGTTTTGTATTAATGGTGCCTTCACAGATGTACAAGTTACCCATGCCATGTGCACTAATGCACCCCCATACAGAAGCACCGGCGGTTCTGGACCGTATTAATGTATTTTTATATGTTTTCGTCTTTGCATGCAGTGATGTCCACTACAGAATTGTGTCTGTTTTAATGCAGTGCCGTCTGAGGTCCCGAAGATCACAACAATCCAATATAGTTTTTTAACTTTGTCCCTTGCATACAGAGATTTCTCCGGATTCTCAGAATTATTTAAATAATATTATGTACCTAGATGATGAGATCCCAAAACTCTTTGCAATTAATGTAATGATTTTCTGAATTTGTTGCACTATTTGCATGCGCAGTCTTTGTGAATCCTGGCCTCCTCACTTCTGACAGACCCATCGTCTCTGCAAGAATGTTTTAATATCCAATCATGTTACTCACCTATTTCCAATTGACCTAATTTGTTGTGATATTCCATCAGGTTTAGTTTTTTTGTTGTTGCATTAAACAACCTTTCCGGTCTTTTGTTGGCTCTGTTCCAACTTCTTTTAAACTTGTTACTGGCATCAAATTCCTAGTGGGCATAGTGGGCATTTGTTGTGGCAGAAACAATGTCTCAGTTACAACATTTGATATTGTCTTTGTACTATTTCTTATTTAATTTAGGATTTAAACGATTTGCACATAATTGCATTCCATTTTTTTTATTTACATTTTACAAAGCGTCCCATATTTTGGAAACAAGGATGTTATTACATGACAAAGGGTATATGACAAATCTTCAGTCATCCTAGTCAGCCAAGCCGCCAAATTTATTGGCTAACTAAATAAATAGAGATTTCTTGTCATCAAATGTTTTCATTAAACCCATTACATAATTTTGGTTCTGCAAGGACAACATCTAAAAAGATGCCGTTTCGGACATTTTTTGCAGTATGTTGTTTATGTGTATAATCTAACAGTAGAATCACTATTAAACCATTAATTCATCCATGAAAATCCAAATTCAAAAGAGGGTGATTTTGATGACATGATGCACATGCATGACATGGTAAGAAATGGTCAGTTTTATAGTGACTAAGCTCAACACGTTACTATGAACCATTCTGCACATGTTCACTTGCCCAAGAAATTCCTTGCTGCACAAAACAGACAGAATCAGGTAGGCCACAATTTTTACTTATAAGGAAATAAACTGTATTAAAAATTAAGTTGACCAGGTTGATCACAAAACATAAAACAATAACCCATAAGCAATTACTAACATTACTAATATCAAATAGAATTTAACAAATGTAAAAACCCCAAATCACCACTATGACATCACACGAAAACCCCAAATCCCCATGAGACCCGGTTCAAGAACATACACACACACACACAAACACGCACAATACTCAATCCAGCGCACACACACTCTCAAACACACCCCCACATGCACACACAAATACACACCCACAAATGTGCACACAGACTTGAACGCACACGCGCCCGCCCGATTTACTGAGTCATTTTGCAATTGAGTTCAAAATACATTTATTTTACTAATAGTTTTTCAGCAATATATGGGAATTTCTAAACCATGCCTTAATTGGAAATGGAGTTGACCTCAGTCCAAATAGAGTTGCTTTAGATCAAACTGGAGCAGAAGAAAGTCTACAGAAAGACCATAAGATCTGTCTCATTGCACCTCTTTGTGGAGATATCAATCATATAATGTGGTGATGTCAGAGTACAGCTTCATCCTGAGTGTCATTATTCAGTCTTAAGACAACACTTTATATTAAGTCAATTATTTCCAGGACTAAGACAGTATTACTTGTTGAGGCTTCAGGCCATATGGCTGCTGGTAACTGCTGCAGGTAAAGCTGTTCTTCATTGAAAGGTCCAAATTACATATTCCCTGATTCTCCATATTAACAGTCACTCTGCCACCCTCTAGTGTTACGATTCTGACAAAACTGATAAAAATGTCTGCAGGCTCTTTCTTATCAACTGAGGACATAAAAAGTGCCACCATTCCCAGAGACGAATAACCTATTTGGTACTGCAGAATATCTTCTTGCCTTCTAACGTACTATCATAGCTAAAATACACACATTTACAAGAGTTTAAGCTTTAAGAAGATGTATCCAAAAGTTGTACCCTTTAGACTACAGGATGCAGAAGAGGTCATTCACATTTCATTCAAACCTACTTGAAGCAGTTCAGCGTCTCCCTCAATTTTCATGCTTACAAAATCGAGAGGGGAGAAAGAAGAGAAAAAACAGTGACAGGTCTTGCCAGTAATTTTTCAATTATTCCACTTGTGGCCAATGAGACCCTGTGACGTAGCTCTTGCTTCAGGCCAACTCGCTCTTCCTGAATGGGTTGTATGATTCCATTTCTCAGAAAAATAAGTTTTCAAGTCTGAAATGGCAGGCCTCCCTTCACAGAACATCAAGACAAGTATGGCGCGATAAGAATATTATCAGAATGTGCGATAAATCATGATAAAATAAAATACATTTTACCACTGAAAGAACATTGTTTTATACCAAATGAATAAATGTTACATGTCTGGGAGTGGATTGCCATTTTAAGACAAAAATAAAATTATTGCAGGAAGAAAAAAAAAACTTATCCTGAAAAGAACTAACATTCTTCACGACTAAGAACACAAACAAATACCAAGAAAGAATTTGGGTGTAAATGTAGGGTTAGTATGGGTGTGAACTATGGTCTGTGGTAGTAACTCTAGGTTTACTTTATGCATTGCAAGATATACAGGCCAAAGAAACTAGCGCCATCGTTTGCGCCACCAGGATTCTTGTTCATTACACCAAGCCGACTCAAAAGGTTCCAGGTTCAAGCACTGACTGTGCCCAAAGCTGAGCCACCTGCGGGATGTAAACCAGCCAGCATCACGGGGGGTGCAGGGAGCATCGTCAGCAAAGATTTCCTGATCTTCTCAAACCCCAGAAACTCCCTTAGGCAGCTTGCGTGCCCCTAAGCTAAGAGTGGTCATCAGGTGAGCAAGTGTGTGCTGACAAGTTGACCGCGTGACCTTTTGGAGAAAAAAGCAGAATAGCTTTGTCGTTGGTGCAAATTAGGAAAAACTTGCCATGATCTTCAAGTCTCCTGAATCCACTGGGCGTTGCTGGAACACAAAGGGCTGACAACACAATTGGGAGTGATGAAATTAGGAAACAGAGAAAAAGTGTGAAAAATAGGGTTTTGATGTTGATTAAGCCCGTCTATCCTAAGACTGACTGGTGAGCTGTGGGAGGAACCATCTCGTATATAATTAGACCAAACCTTTTGTTCATATTTCTGTGTTTCCTACTCACAAGACTCTGATGGGGAACTGAAAATGACCACAATACAAGACAGAGAAAGAGAAATTCTGTCATATCTCCAATCCTTTTGTATGGCAGCGAAATCCGGGGCTTCATAAAAATTTAAACAGTACATCTTGGGAAAAAAGCCAGATAAAAAAAAATATTCTACCAGGAATTTTGAAAAAATATTATTTTTGTTCACAGAAATTCCTCTAACTTAGATTGTAGGGCAGCCCTCCATATTGACCAAAAAGCCACTAAGGTTTAGACTTACCTAAAACAATGTGATCCAGAATATATCACAACAACCCTAAGAGTGACCCTTTAAAACAGAACTTTGGCCCAGAAGAAGCTGAATTCAAACATTAGACCTTCAGTAACAATACTCAAACTAATTTAAATGTCAATGTTACCAAATTCGAAATAGATATATCCAGTTGGCACAACCCCTTGTATACATAAAAGAACATAAAAATAAAAAGCTACTAACAATGTACAAGACTCAGTGACCATAGCCGGGCTATAGAGAAAGGACAGCATTTAAAAAAAGGGTGGTCAGAAAGATATCTTTTGTGAACACTGATTAAAAAGAAATTGAAATTGAAAATGAAAAGCACTTCATATTCCACAAGTATGATCTCAAAATCTCAATTAGAGATTTTGATTTCTGTAACGGTAAAGAAGTTATTGAAGTTTATGGAATATCTGCTGAGAAGGAAATGTGCATTCTCTTGGGTGAAAATATAAACAGAATAGACCTGGCAGCTTAATATTTCCTGGCATGTCATTACAAAAGAGAAACATTAGCACAGACAATGTAAAAGTTTTAGAATTATTTCTTTATTTTAGCAAAATGTCCATGTTATTTGGTATACTGTATTTATTTTGATTGTGCGTTCATTCAATATTTTCATTGTATTTATTTACTGTATCACTATTGCTACCTAAAAATGTTTGGTTTGGCAAAAGTGGCGACCAATCATTAATGTCAACAAAGCACCTACTGAATTGAAATTGAGAAAGACAGAAACCCAGAGACAGATACAGATGGCCAGTGAAGCATGGTGCCCGCGAAACTAAACAAGAATTTGACAAATGGGAAAAACACCTAGTAGAAACCTGACAAGAAGAATTCTGTAAGAGCATTCTGAATGTCCAGAGAAAAAATCTAAACCACGCATGCTGAGCAGAACTAGGCCAATTCCCTCTATTGTCTCCAAAGAGAGCCACCAATTGTTAGAATCATTTAAAAACAAGCTACCTCCACTCCAACTGCAAAGCCCTCCAATGAGGGAACCATGGAGAAGAGCCCCCTCAGCCAAATCCAGAAAAACACATTGTAGGATTTTTAATGAATTTAATTGCAAATTATGGTGGAAAATAAGTATTTGGTCAATAACAAAAGTTGATCAATACTTTGTTGTATACCCTTTGTTGGCAATAACAGAGGTCAAACGTTTTCTGTAAGTCTTCACAAGGTTGTCATACACTGTTGCTGGTATTTTGGCCAGTGATGTTTTGGGGCTGTTGCTGGGCAACACAGACTTTCAACTCCCTCCAAAGATTTTCTATGGGGTTGAGATCTGGAGACTGGCTAGGCCACTCCAGGACCCTGAAATGCTTCTTACGAAGCCACTCCTTCGTTGCCCGGGCGGTGTGTTTGGGATCATTGTCATGCTGAAAGACCCAGCCACATGTCATCTTCAATGCCCTAGCTGATGGAAGGAGGTTTTCACTCAAAATCTCACGATACATGGCCCCATTCATTCTGTCCTTTACACAGATCAGTCGTCCTGGTCACTTTGCAGAAAAACAGCCCCAAAGCATAATGTTTCCACCCCCATGCTTCACAGTAGGTATGGTATTCTTTGGATGCAACTCAGCATTCTTTGACGTCCAAACACGACGAGTTGAGTTTTTACCAAAAAGTTATATTTTGGTTTCATCTGACCATATGACATTCTCCCAATCTTCTACTAGATCATCCAAATGCTCTCTAGCGAACTTCAGACGGGCCTGGACATGTACTGGCTTCAGCAGGGGGACATGTCTGGCACTGCAGGATTTGAGTCCCTGGCGGCGTAGTGTGTTACTGATGGTAGGCTTTGTTACATTGGTACCAGCTCTCTGCAGGTCATTCACTAGGTCCCCCCATGTGGTTCTGGGATTTTTGCTCACCGTACTCGTGATCATTTTGACCCCACGGGGTGAGATCTTGCGTGGAGCCCCAGATCGAGGGAGATTATCAGTGGTCTTATATGTCTTCCATTTCCTAATAATTGCTCCCACAGTTGATTTCTTCACACCAAGCTGCTTGCCTATTGCAGATTTAGTCTTCCCAGCCTGATGCAATTTTGTTTCTGGGTTCCTTTGACAGCTCTTTGGTCTTGGCCATAGTGGAGTTTGGAGTGTGACTGTTTGAGGTTGTGGACAGGTGTCTTTTATACTGATAACAAGTTCAAACAGGTGCCATTAATACAGGTAACGAGTGGAGGACAGAGGAGTCTCTTAAAGGAGAAGTTACAGGTCAGTGAGAGCCAGAAATCTTGCTTGTTTGTAGGTGACCAAATACTTATTTTCCACCACAATTTGCAAATAAATTCATTAAAAATCCTACAATGTGTTTTTCTGGAATTTCTTTTCTCATTTTGTCTGTCATAGTTGAAGTGTACCTGTGATGAAAATTACAGGCATCATCTTTTTCAGTGGAAGAACATGCACAATTGGTGGCTGACTAAATACTTTTTTGCCCCACTGTATCTTCTGTTTTGTTTATTTGATTATAGGTGTTGAGATGTTTGTCATTTCAACACTACTACGTGTGTTCTGTTGTGTTTGTTTAGTTTTGTTTGTTTTAGTCTATGCATCAACCACTCTCCATATTGAAAATATCACTATTGGCCATGGACTCTCTGGACAGGCAAAGTGTGATAATAGCAGGCATTTATCACCCTTGGTGCTTCTAATTTCACATAACCATTCAGTGACAGAACATTTGGGCTATATGGATAAAAGTGGTGAGGTGACAACTGTCTCAGAGTCACTAGAAGGAAACAATTCGAGTGATATATGACAGATCCAGTGTGTGTGCGTGTGTGTCACAGGAGATGTATTGAATGAGCAACTCAACAGGGCCTAGTCAATAAAATAGAGACACACAACCTAGCTCCCACACACCACCACAGCAACCAGAGTCTCCATGGCAGCCAAAGCCAACAACCAATCAGCAGCGGCGGGTGATGGTTTCTCTGATCTCAGATCAGAGGGAGGAAGAGGGAGAAAGGAGAGCCTTGTTACCCTATTACAGTATTAAACCATGGCAGAACAATGACACACTGTGTGACTATGTGCAGTGTGTGTGTGTGTGTGAGAGAGACTGTGTGGACAAGAAAGAAGTGGGAGGGAAAATGGAAGTGAACACCCGTCATGACTTTGGCTACGGCAAGTAACATATGACTTTGACACAATGTAGTTCTGGTCAGTGTCTACCAAGCCAACAAGACTGGATCTGTCAGCATGTGCATGCGAGTTGGTTTATTAGGGGTTATCAGTGATTTAAGCCATGGCTGACTGAAAACCACATTTTCCTTTGAATGAGGAAGTGGTGCTGACTGCTTCTGCAATCACACAACATTAGCGCAAAGAAATCAAACAGACATACTCATAAAAAAGTATAAAATCACATTTTAGGGCAAGGTTATAAAGAACAGAGATATCAAGACTTATTCACAATAGGAAGAGTAAATGACAAGTGACACCACCTCCCAAACAGTGGAGTTAGCAGAGTATTGTTCCCTCGGTGGATTGAGAACTCTGACCCACTTTCATTCCAAGATGATAACCATATGGAATTATATTGGCACCCAAGCATTACATACAGTAAGACTGTAACCCCTCCCCTTCTCAGAAGAACTTATAACAGCCCCACTCAGGACTTAAAACCTTCTAATGCCACCACACCCTCAACCTAGACCCCAACACCCACGCACACAGGAAAACTAACTATTTACTAAAGGGAGCAAGGTTGAACAGGAACTTGATGAACAGACCGGTAGTGTAAAAGATGAATACTTATAACAGAGGCAGTCAGTCTCTCCCTCCCTCCCTCCCTCTACATCCCACATCAACCACTGAACATAGCGTTTAAATGATCAAATGCCCTCATCATCACCATCGTTATCATTATTACCAAACCTGCAAGTCAGACAAATCCAACTCAAATGGACACATCCTGAAAAGGATTGAGAAAATTACACCAGAAAAGGATGCCTCATGCTCTACTGATGGTTGCATCTGATGATTGCATTTCATAAGTACATTTTGCCATTTAGCAGACAATCTTAGCCAGAGCGACTTACAATAAGGGCATTGCTCTTAAAGTGTCTTGGAAAACAAACATCTGACACTCATAATAAGTACACTTTCCTTCATTGAAGCCATTATTTGGCAAAGTCAGTGCATGATTTAATATTCTTTGTACTCTGTGAGGGGACCACTGTGGAGTTGTCAATTAGGCCTTCCCCAGGAGGAAGAGCAGCTCTGTCTTACCAAGGTTAAACTTGAGGTGGTGGGCTGGCATCCTAGCTGAGATGTAGACCAGGCTTGCAGATATGCGTGTTGCAACCTGGTAGGAGCGGCCAAACCGGTAGGGTGCAAACCAAGTGTAGGCAGACCCTGAGACCCCCTGCTCTGGGAGGGTGGAGTGTCAAAGGCAGCAGAAAGATCAAGGAGGAGGGAGAGTTTGCTTTGGCCGAGCTGAGAGACTCTGTGACACATAAGTGACCTGTCTTGAAACCTGATTGGTTAGGGTCCAGAAGATTGTTCTGGGACAGATCAGACGACTGTTAGTTAGAAACCGCACACCCAAGCGTTTCAGAAAGAAAAGGAGGAATTTCGTAGTTTTGGACACTAATCAGAGGGATTAATAGCTGGTTTCTTGAGGGGGGGGGGCAACATGAGCTGACTTGAGGTCAGAGGGAACACAGCCTGTAGATAGGGAGGAGTTGGTAAAAGGCCTACAGAGATGGTCTGGAGAAGGGAGGAAGAAATAGGGTCAAGAGCACAGGTTGTCGAACACCCAGACATCACAAGACGCAGGACTAACTGTGAAGAGAGGGGAGAGAAAGAGGTCAAGGAGTAAGTGAGTTTACTGACAGTAGGGCCAGAAGCCTGAACAAGTTGAGTGAAAGAGGAGAGAATCTTGGTATGATAAACAGAGATACCAGTCATATGAAGTCATATGAAGTCATATAGACTTTCATAATCAAACATTTTAAAAGCCAGGGGCTTAAAGCTGACACCTTGAACAGAAGACAGTGTGGGCTGGGCTCCTCTGGGGTTTTCAGACATTCACTTGTCACAGGCAGACCATTGCAGGAAGCAGCGTACCTCCTTCCTCAACAAACATACTTCCTGGCTGTCATGACGACACGCTGATCACCACGGTAACGCCAGGCTGGCCATTAAGAACAGGTGCCAACCGCTCTTTAGAAAGAACACAGCTGAGGACAGAAATCTGCTACGCATTATTGGTTTTGGTATTAAAGAAAACACATAGAAAGGAAATCCAAGGGAGAGGCAACAGTGCTGTGGTCTCCCTGCGTCAACACGGTACACACAGCATGATCATGTTGTGGTCTCCCTGCGTCAACACGGTACACACAGCATGATCATGTTGTGGTCACCCTGCTTCAACACGGTACACACAGTATGATCATGTTGTTGTCTCCCTGCGTCAACACGGTACACACAGTATGATCATGTTGTGGTCTCCCTGCGTCAACACGGTACACACAGCATGATCATGTTGTGGTCACCCTGCTTCAACACGGTACACACAGTATGATCATGTTGTGGTCACCCTGCTTCAACACGGTACACACAGCATGATCATGTTGTGGTCTCCCTGCTTCAACACGGTACACACAGCATGATCATGTTGTGGTCACCCTGCTTTAACACGGTACACACAGTATGATCATGTTGTGGTCTCCTTGCTTCAACACAGTACACACAGTATGATCATGTTGTGGTCTCCTTGCTTCAACACAGTACACACAGTATGATCATGTTGTGGTCTCCCTGCTTCAACACAGTATGATCATGTTTTGGTCTCCCTGCTTCAACACGGTACACACAGTATGATCATGCTGTGGTCTCTCTGCTTTAACACAGTATGATCATGCTGTGGTCTCTCTGCTTTAACACAGTATGATCATGCTGTGGTCTCTCTGCTTTAACACAGTATGATCATGCTGTGGTCTCTCTGCTTTAACACAGTATGATCATGCTGTGGTCTCTCTGCTTTAACACAGTATGATCATGCTGTGGTC
>JACXGK010008341.1:8802-22776 GCA_016801125.1 Novumbra hubbsi
CCCCATTGACCCCTTTCCACCCCAGAACCCCTCCCCCATTGACCCCTTTCCACCCCAGAACCCCTCCCCCATTGAACTCTTCCAACATCAAAGCTCATCATGTCGCCTGGTGAGATCCTCTCCATAATTGGTCACCTGGCTCCCCACAAACATGTTCCAATTGGCCAGAATCTCCTCCTTGGTCATTTTTTCGTCCTGTTTCGTCCAATTACGGAAGGGGGCACAACACCGTTCATGATTGAGAAGGAAGAAAGGAGATAGGAAAAGATGAGGGAAATTAAAATGTTTGATTTAATAAAGATGGATAACAGAGTGAATGGCAGGGAAGCATAATTGAAAGACATATTTTGAAAATAAAAAAAACATGGATGGAGAGAAAGAAAGAGATTGATTTTAATTAACAGGTCATTACCCCAAATTAATTCCATTATGGCGATTGTTATCTATGCCTAGACTGACAGTGTGTTATGTGATCTGAGCTGTGAAAGAGTCCTGAAACAGTACCCAGGCTCATGAGTCCCTCATGCGTCTCAAATGGCTGCATCAGACCAAGGACTTAGTGTGCCCTTTTTTCAGTAAATGCTACTGAATACCAATTTGAACACATAGCCAAGAGCCTGTTCTTGTTATGTTAGCACAGACGCCAAGGCATATTCACTCATAGTAATGTAAGCATTGTCACCCAATACAGTGGGCATAAGCCACAGGGTGTTATGCAGATTTTGTAAGGAAGGTAGGGACTCTACACACTTTAAACAAACTACGCAAATAGACAAAACATTGTTCTTTTTTGTGTCCTTTTACACTTTTGTGTGTCTCCAATTTTGGAACAAACAGTACACAACGCTCTGTCGCTCTGTTTGTGTGAAAAGTGTAGCGGCATAAAAGGACCATGTTGAGAGTAAAGGCAGGTGTAAAAGAAACTGTTAAACTGTCAAAAGGTAAAAACAGAGATGCAGAGATTAAGCAAAAGGTTTTGGGATAGTGGGACTATGGCATACCTTGTCCGTGTCTGTTTCGTGGATGAGGTGCTTCGCTTCATTTTCAGTGTGGTCAATCTCTCCAGGTAGGATCCATGCAGACACTTCGTGATTATCAAGGAAACCATCCTAACAACACAACAACCCATAGACAGGTTACAAAACATCCGTAAACACAACATCATGTAGACCTCTTACAAACTATCCAAAAACAACAATCCATAGACCTGTTTCAAAACATTGTTAAAATACAACACCCACAGACCTGTTACAAAACATCCTTAAAACAACAACCCATGGACCTGTTACAAACCATTGTTACAACACATTATTTTGCTACAAAACATCCTTACAATACATCAACACACAGACCTGTTACAAACCATCCTAACAAAACAGCAACTGTAGACCTGTTATAAACAATCCTTACAACATGGCAACCCATAGACCTTTTAGACCGGTTACAAACCGCTTGATAATACAATAACCTGTAGACCTGTTACAAACCATCCTGACAATACAACAACCTATAGACCGGTTACACACCATAGTTAAAACAACAATCTATAGACCTGTTACAAATGATCCTTACAACACAACAACCAGTAGACCTCTTACAAACCATCCTGACAATACAACAACCAGTAGACCTGTTACAAACCATACTTAAAATACAACAACCTATAGACCGGTTACAAACCATACTTTAAACAACAATCTATAGACCTGTTACAAACCATCCTGACAATACAACAACCAGTAGACCTGTTACAAACCATACTTAAAATACAACAACCTATAGACCGGTTACAAACCATACTTTAAACAACAATCTATAGACCTGTTACAAATTATCCTTACAACACAACAACCAGTAGACCTGTTACAAACCATCCTGACAACAACAATCCATAAACCTGTTCCCAAACATCATTTTAAAACACCAACCCATAGACCTGTTCCAAAACATCATTACAACACAACAGACTGTAGACCTGTTACAAAGAATCCTGACTATAAGACAACATCCAGACCGGTTACAAAACAATCCTGCCAGGTTGCAGTTGTAAATGAGAACTTGTTTTCAACTAGCCTTCCTGGTTAAATAAAGGTAAAATAAAAAATAAAAACAAACCATCCTGACAATACCGCAACCCATAGACCTGTTACAAACCTTCCAGACAATACAACAACGCACAGACCTGTTACAAACCATCCCGACAATACAACGACCCATAGATCTGTTACAAACCATCCTGATAATACAACTACACATAGACCAGTTACAAACTATCGTGACAATACTATAAGCCACATACCTGTTACAAAACATCCTTACAGCACAACGACCCATAGATCTGTTACAAACCATCCTGATAATACAACTACACATCGACCAGTTACAAACCATCCTGATAATACAACTACACATCGACCAGTTACAAACTATCGTGACAATATTACAAGTCACAGACTTGTTACAAACCATCCTTACAACACAACAACCCAGAGATCTGTTACAAACCATCCTTACAACACAACAACCCAGAGATCTGTTACAAACCATCCTGATAATACAACTACACATCGACCAGTTACAAACTATCCTCACAATACACCAACCCACAGACCTGTTACAAACCATCCTCACAACACACCAACCCACAGACCTGTCACAAACCATCCTCACAACACAACATCCCACAGACCTGTTACAAACCATCCTCACAACACACCAACCCATAGACCTTTTTCAAACTTACAGACTAAACGTATCCAGAAAGGCCCCCAGTGGCCTGGTGGTTTAAGTCACTGAGTTTGAATAGGGAATAAATTGGTTAATGGAATACTTTTTTTTACTCTGCAGCAGACATACAGTGCTGTGAAAAAGTATTTGCCCCCTTCCTGATTTCTCATGTTTTTGCACACTTACATGTTTCAAATCATCAAACAAATTCAAACATTACACAAAAACAACACAAATAAACACAAAATGCAGTTTTTAAGCAATGATTGTATTTATTAAGGGTAAAAAAGCTATCCAAACCTTCATGGCCCTATGTGTAAAAGTACTTGCCCCCTAAACCTAATAACTGGTTGTGCCACCATCAGCAGCATCCACTGCAATCAAGCGTTTGCGATAACTGACAATGAGTCTTCACATCGCTGTGGAGGGATTTTGGTCCCCTCTTCTTTGCAGAATTGTTTTGATTCAGCCACATTGGAGGGTTTTCGAGCATGAACCACCTTTTTAAGGCCACAGCATCTCAATTGGATTTTTATTCCAGACTTTGACAAGGCCAACTTAAAACCTTCATTTGGTTTTTTAAAGCCATTCAGAGGTGGACTTGCTGGTGTGTTTTGGATCATTGTATTGCTCCAGAACCCAAGTGCGCTTCACCTTGTGGTCACAAACTGATGGCTGGACATTCTCCTTCAGGATCTTTTGGTAGAGAACAGTCGTCCAGGTACTGAAGCATCAAAGCAGGCCCTGACCATCACACTACCACCAACATATTTGATTGTTGGTATGCTGTGTAACTTTTACGCCGGATGTAATGGGATGCACACCTTCCAAAAAGTTCAACTTTAGTCTTGTTTGTCCACAGAATTGTATTCCCAAAAGTCTTGGGGATCATCAAGATGTTTTTTGCCAAAAGTGAGACAAGCCTTCTTTTTTGACCTCTTGGATGAGTTGTCGCTGTGCAATTACTTTGTTTCTCATCTGTTCCTGGATTTCTTTGGATTGCGGCATGGTGTCTTGCTTTTTGAGATCTTTTGGCTAACTTAGTATGGCCAGACAAGTTCTATTTAAGTGATTTCTTGATTCAACAGGTCCAGCAGTAATCAGGCCTGGGTGTGGCTTGTGAAATTGAGCTTTCCAAACAATGTGATTAATCACAGTAAATTCATGATTTAACAAGGGGGGCAAGTACTTTTACACATAGAGCCATTAAGGTTTGGATAGCTTTTGTCCCTTAATAAATACCTTTGTGTAATTTTTGAATTTGTTTGATGTTCTGAAACATTTACGTGTGGCAAATGTGCAAAAACAGGAAGGGGGCAAATACTTTTTCACAGCACTATATGTCAAGCAATGTTTGAAACATCAAATCAAAATACATTTCAGTATCATGATAATCCCAATGCATAACGTTTTGGCACCTAAGTATTGCGTTAATATTGTGCACAATACTTAGCCGATATGATATGTATTGATTAACAAAGGTTGTTGGAGTGTACTTCACATTTAACTTGTCAAGTTAGTCAAGGACAAAAATCTCAGTGGGTATTTAAATCAAAATCCAAAATCAATAGGTTTTTCATAAAGTAATTTAAGGAATTATAAAAAGGATTTATTGAAGAACAGTTTTAATGGAAAAAATAACTAGTATACACCAAGATCCTTGTCTTGAATCATGAGGTTCCAGGTTATTCCCAAGAACTAGTGTACCTTGTTCAGGTCCCTAAACTCTGAGAAGTGTTTTTTCTCGGTCAGCACCCAGTCTGGTTCACTCTCTCCTTTCTCAGGTGTGAACATGTCCCCTGCAGAAGAGACAGGTTACAGTCATACTAAATACTTTACCTGGTGTTCGACATCCTAAGTCCTTAAATGTGTTTGTGCTATTCCAGAGCTAGCATATTTTATTCGACTAACCCCATAACTTGATATACCAAGCGAGCATAGTTCAGGACTGGAATATTAAAAAACATCTGAGGTTCCTTGTGTAGAGGTATTGAAAAACAGATATTATTTTTGTTCAAAGTTAAGGAAAGACTCACCTATGTATTCATCTATGCTGATCTTTCCATCTCTGTTCTTGTCAATGTCTTCGACGGTTTCCTGAAGCAAAACAAATGTAGTTTAGAAGTAGGAGAAAAAACTGCACTGTCTGTATGTTCCAATTGATCAATCGGGCAAATGACCCCAGGTCCTTTGACTGACATTTATGCAAATGTCCCCTGGTCCTTTGACTGACCTGTATAACGACAGCCTTCATGTGGTCGTACTCCTCAGGGTGAAGGAAAGCGGTGAACTCATCTTTGGTGGCTACACCGTCTCCATCGAGGTCGGCTGACCTGAAGCGCCTCTCGTCTCTGGTCAGCATGGCCTTGTAGCTAGATTTGTCTTCCACATCATCAAACTCCTCATCTGTAAGAGGCATTGGACTCTCATCAATGTGAAGACATGGCTTGGTAAAGTAAAGACCATATCAGAGTAGAAGCTGCTGACCCTAACACCCACACCCACTCGTAGATTTGACATTCTACTCTCCCCCAAATTTTAAAAATCTTATTTTTCTTAGGCCTGACCATTAACCTGATATTAATCACATCCTTAAACCTAACCTTAAACATGAACTAAAAATTCTGACGTTTACCTCAGGCGGAAAATAACCTTTTTCCTAATATGGACTGGCGAAATGCCCCAGATCTTTTTCATAACAAGGGATGGCAAAATGTCCCACATATTTTTTATAATACAGAAAGGCAAAATGTCCTGCATTGTGTTCTAATGTTCTTGTTTGGCCACACGAATGAAGTAGATCCTGCGCACAGACACACACTGTCATACCCAGGTAGTAGCCATAGGTGGTGTTCTTGTACTCCTCCCAGCCGATCTTCCCGTCCTTGTTCAGGTCATACTCTTTCCAGTGCTTCATCACATTCTCCTGGATGTACCTCCTCTGCCTGTGTTTGATCCACTGGTGCAGCTCGGTTTGGCTCACAAAGCCGTCCTTGTCTGTGTCAATGAGACTCACAATCTTCCTGCCAAAGGGATGCAACATGTCAAGGTTATTACTGAGTCTGGTTAGTGGACCATGGTTCTTCTAACACCAGGCTTGTGGGTTCAGTTCTCACAGCTGTATGGTATGACAAATGTATGGAAATGTATGCGCTCACCTCTTCATGTTATAACATGAATAACAGCATCTGCTAAATTACTTAACATCTAAGGTCAATGGTATCAAGATCTTTAAATCCATTTGTTTCAATGCAAAGACGAAGGGTGCGGTAACTCTTCATGTAGATTAGAGGTCAGAGAAGGCGAAAGTTTAGGGTGATTGAAAGAGTAAGCAGAGAGCAGGGAATGAATGTGTAGAAAAACAGGGACTAAAGTTTAGGGTGATTAAAGGAGTAAGCAGAGAGCAGGGAATGAACGTGTAGAAAAACAGGGACTAAAGTTTAGGGTGATTGAAGGAGTAAGCAGAGAGCAGGGAATGAACGTGTAGAAAAACAGGGACTAAAGTTTAGGGTGATTAAAGGAGTAAGCAGAGAGCAGGGAATGAACGTGTAGAAAAACAGGGACTAAAGTTTAGGGTGATTGAAGGAGTAAGCAGAGAGCAGGGAATGAACGTGTAGAAAAACAGGGACTAAATGAACACAAAAGCCTCAAAGCAGACAATACTGAAAGAAATACGGATAAATGATGGATAAAATTAAGGCATGAAAGGAAAAAAATTATCTTGAGTAGTACAGTTGTTCCTTTTTGGCCTATAAGCTCCGGTCAAAAGTGCTACAAAACTATCCTCTAGCTTTCACTACTTTCTTGTCCAATGAAGAGTATGGAATGTCAAAAGTATTGTTTAGAGACCTATGTAAACATAAGTAACCTAACTTACCCAAGTTTCTCTTTGCTTTCCTCAGGGGTCAGCTGGTCGAATGTCTTGGCTTCCTCTTTGCCCAGGAAGGCTTCATGGTCGTACTGGAAACCTGTGGTGTCATCATGGGCGTGGTCACTCAGGTCACCATGCCGATGTACACGCTTCTCTTTAGCAGGGACAGCAACCGCCACCCCGAGGATGAGAATGAGGGATACGAGTAACTTCAGCAGCATCTTCTGTCCTGAGATGGTGTGGGCGAGGAAAAGAGAGACTACTGCATATATAACAACTTATGGCCATCAGTACAAATAGAATTATACTTGGCAAGCATTATAAGACTCATTAAAATCATACATTGATCGATTTACTTAAAACAAAAAAATTTAAAACATTAGATTAACCTTTGTGCCTTATTTTGTTGGCTACCAACTTAATTTTTACATTTTGATTACTTACACAATATCCTATGTTTTTAAGTCTTAACACTTCTGAATATTCAGTCAAACAATAAATTACATAAAACATGTCTGTTAATACAGTTTAGTTAATAGGCTGCAAAATGAAATCAATTCTGTCAATTATAATAACGTTTTAAGTGCAACTTAGAATGAAACTGACATAAGCTTTAACTCAGTTTGTTTGGAGCAGATACTTATTTAATTTCATATGGTCATTTTTACTTACCCATTTTTAGAAAACTTCGCAACCCACGCTTTAGTCTGGCCTTGTAAAGATACGCGTTGGCACTCGTGCCTCTTTAAATTCTAAAATAAAGGAGGCGGTGCTACGCTTGCTCAGTAGACCAACACAAACAAGCTGACAATTAAATTAACCAATAGAGAAGAGGAAGTAAGGGTAACGGAACCCGAAACAGTTTTCGATAGGCTTTGAAGCGCCACGTTGACACGCGAACGCGCGCGAATAAGCGAACCTCCCCTTCCAGAACGCGCTTGAAAAAATTATATTATTTCAGAGTTTTTTACAAAACTTTAATGTGCAACATACAATGATGTTGAAAGTTTGTAACCACACAGTGCATGTCAGTGCTGTTAATTGAAACCCAATACAATTTAAATTTAAATAATATCGGAAAGTCTGACTAACGTGATATTCAATATAGTGGAGGTAAGAACACATTCGTTATTAAGGCGTATATTAAAAACATATTCTGGATATGGTGAAATAGCCCCAAAATATCCTAACGTATACATACCTTGTTCTGGATACTCAACGCTTGGGGGCAGTGTGGTATCCCGTTTGAAGAGAGCTATAAATCACAGCAGATAATTTTTCCTTCAAATCCAACTATTTCCGTTTCCCGACTTTTTTCTACTACGTAACCCCCGGTTTCCCAGCTAGAGCCCTAGTGCCGCTTAGTGGAATTTACAAGGCAGTTGGTTTTTTTTAGGCCAATGAAATCATTTTCAAATAATTGCATAATTCCTCATTTATATATATATATATATATATATATATATATTTATATGATTAGGAATTTTATTATGGGTATTTTTGGCATAAGACAACTTTAATATGTAGTTCCATTTTTGTGTTTTTCTCATGAGGTTAATAGAATCTGTAGAAATAGAAGGACTTTTTCAGATTTTGGACATTGAACCAAAATTTAGCAGTAGTGGTTAACAGGATCTAAATACTTCTGTTATAGACTCTGATTGGTGTTTGACAGCAGGTTTTGCTGTTATTGGATAGTTGCACCCAGGATGAGACTCCCCCCCCACCCTGCTCTATCCACACCTTTTTAGTGTTTCCTCTCCCTTTATTTTATTTCTCTTACTTTATTTCTTTTCAAACTGTTTCTCTTTCGTTCTTCCTTTTGCATTTCTCTATAACACACCTCTCCCCCTAGTTTACCCTCCGCTCTGATATATTCTCTCTTTTCCTTTCTGTCTTTCTCCCTTCCCGTCCTCTCTCGCTCCTCTTTTCCCTCGCCCAAGGCGGTGTGTCTTGTTCTACGAAGCAATTGAAGGTGACAGGGGCAGTGGGAGCAGAGGGGAGAGGGAGGGATGGGGGATGAAGGGGGGAGTGCCACAGTGTAGCCTGGGGGCACACAATGGCAAAGAAAGAGGATGGGATTGAGAGGAAAGAGGGAAAGACAAACGTAAATAAAAGAGGATGGGATTGAGAGGAAAGAGGGAAAGACAAAAGTAAATAAAAGAGGATGGGATTGAGAAAAAAGAGGCAAAAACAAAAGTGAATAAAAGGAGGGTGAATCAAATTGGAAAAAATTCACGACAAGTGAAAGATTGATTTAAATAAATATTTCGAAACCGATGAAGTCCCTCCCCTTTTATGGAAATTCACAGCGTTAATAGTCATAAAAGGGGAAAGGACAGTAAGCATGAGTTTACATACCGTATTTATGCATGCATGCATACAACCCTCCCGCACACACATACTTACAGACACAAGCACACACAACCACATGCACACGTACGTTCTTGTTTTTTGTTTTTAAGACTTGATGTTAATTTGTCCCGGCGTGGTTGCTATGGTAACTTCCCTCCTCCTCCCCCCAGCAATGAAAAAGAGAGAGAGAGAGAGAGAGAGGGTGACAGGGATGAACTAACAAGACACTGAAAAAATGTGCCCCATAGCTGTACAAATATTCAGTAACATACACACATACATACACTTGTGTATGCATACTAGATACACATATGCCCATAACTCCCTCACACAAAAGCAGCATGTACAGAAACACATACAAACAGATTTACAGACACATCGAAAGGTCTTCCTTCATGGTTATAGGAAACAAAATGCTGTCTCTTTTTGTCATCCTTCTCTTAGCTCAGATTAATTAATGATGAATTATCTGTAGCAAGCGACAGAGATAGACAGTCAAAGAGAGAGTGACAGGGGTGGAGAAGGTGAGGAGGAAATGAAGAAAGAAGGGAGGGAGTAAGCAAGAAAGCACAGAGTCTTGTCAACCGGAAATAAAACATGTTGACCACCCTCCTTCTCCTCCACCTCCCCCTTCTCTCTTGTTCTGTCTTCCGTGTGCCCCCCTGTCCCTTTTTTCTGACAACCATGTAGTCATCCTCAATAACACGCTCCTCCCACTTCCATTCTTCTGTCTTCTTGTTGTTGAAGCCGCTGTTCTAGAAGTAGTTGTTCCAGAAGCAGTTCTAAATGTAAATGTGTCTTTATAATAAAGACACAACTTCTTATCATTCTGTATGTTGTTTAAGTATTTGTTCTCAAAAGTAGTTGCGCCTTTATAATAATAACATAGAGTTGTTGATTTTATTCTCCTTTGTTTTCTAGATTTTGTTCTGGAAGTCATTGTTCCACAACATTGATGTTATGGTAGTTCTCAAAGTCGCTGTTCTTATTTGTGTTCTATGTAATTGTTCTAGAAGCACAACTCTGTTAAGATTTGGGTCCATTCTATTTCAATTTAATACATTTGAATCTTTTGAAATTTCCAACTGACGACATAGACACATTCAAATCTGAAGAAAATACTGGCACTTTCAGAATCAAAGTGGAATTTCCCACAACCTTCTGCCTTACGAAAGCACCCAAACCACTATGCCTGTAAATAAAATAACAGGTATATCATTTCATGTATATAATCTCAATCAAAAGCTTGTGTATAATATTAATCATAACTGTTTCATGACTACAGACCAACTGTCCCCTGGATTTTCACAATTCTAAAGGTCTAAATCCTGCAAAGTGTTGATTTGTTTAATCACCAGGGCTAGTGTTGTTTCATGAAAGATCTACAGTAACAATTACATAACCTGTCCACAGAGAAGAAACGATTGATAACCGCAGTTTAGTACTTCCCAATCTACAGTATTCTATTGTATTTTGGATACATTACACTGAAAGGCTCAACATTTGTTTGCTCAAACTAATTCCCACTTTTCCTTTTTGGCGTGTCAAGGATTCTCTGGTTCTCTGGGCTAATCCAATAAAATATGCAAATGTGATGTCACGAGTGTGACAAAGTGCAGTCAGAGAGAAAACACAGCAAACATATAGTGACATGCACAGACCTTATGTGGAGAGGGGTCTCGTGTTAGTCTACAAGAATGGTGAACAACAACGTTGTTGTTCTGTGTGTGTCTGTGTGTGGAAAAACACAATAGTAAATATAAACAGTTTAATTGTTTACTGTTTCCCTGGACACGTTCATAACTCCGTATCTGATGGTCAATTTTTTCAATATAGTTCTCTCTTTAGTAAACATTGATGTTTTTACCTTGTAAAAATGCAAGTCACAATATTTCAAACAACACATTCATACACAAATCAATATACACATTTTCTTAGAGAATCTTTTAAGGGTTCTTTACACTGAAACAGTTGTGGAACCACTATAAGTTCTTCTAAGAACCCCTTTTAAGTGGGTCCTCAAAGAACCATTTGAAGAACCTATTGAATAGATTTGGGACCCGATAGGTTGATCATGAGTAACAAGTAGAAACACTTCTTTGAAATACCATTTGACGTTATTCCGTGAAGTGCATGTTTGGCTTCCCCACGGTTTTAAAGTAAAGGATATTCCAAGGATATTTTTGAAGACTAACATTTAATAAAAGTCACATATTTCTCACTCTGAATGATTAAGACTTGCAAAACCATGATGCCACTATAATACTGTAATAGGTTGCTCTATATGAGTGGATTAAATGGATTAAAATGAATTGCACGCACAATAACATGTAGTTTTTTGTGTGTTCAAAATTACCTTTAATAATATCACAATTATATATATTTAATTAAAGTATTACTAGTCAGTTTTGTTCATTAAAAATACTTTCAAAAGTGATGGGTATAGACACAATACAGAGGGCACAAGATGTTCTTAGAAGTGGCTTTTAAAATCGTTATAACTAGGTTGTTAGTCGTTCATATTATTTATTATTTGTTTACACAATGAAAACCTATTTTATAATCTTTCAAATAGTTTTACTAGGCCTTGTTTTAAAATCAACATAGGTGATATTCACCCTTCCCGTCGCGTCTCTTCCATTCTTTTACCATTCTCCCTCCCTTCCTCCCTCTTCACCTCCCTCCCTCCCTTCCTCCCTCCTCACCTCCCTCTCTCCCTCTCACTTCATCACCCCTTTCCTGGCATTAAGTCCAAGCCTGACACTGACACTGACTCTGTATGTCATCCCTCTCTTCTCCCTCTCTCTCTCTCTCTCTCTCTCCCTCTCTCTCTCTATCCATTGCTGCGAGGACCAGAGTGCCTGCAGAACCGTTTCTCTGTGGCCCACCCCCCCCCTCCTCCTCTTTTTCGCTCTGTCTAACTCTCTCCATCTCTTCTCTGGCTCTTCTCCCTGCCCTCTCTTTCTCACTGCGCACACAGTCAACAAAAGCGAGGTCAGGGGAGAAGGATGAGGGGATAGCGAAGGAGAGGAAGCGGAGAACGAGAGTTACCTTGGAAGCTGCAGAGAGTCTAGAGAAGGGCAAGTTTGGTGAATTCTCTGCGCCCGATTAGGTGAGTGTCCTTCCAGTAAACTTGTCTGAATCAGCACCCATGTTGGTGAATTCCAGGAGAGACAAAGAGAGAGACCTAGAGGAGAGGAAAAATATCAAAACATAAATGAAAATGATTGATGATGGACAAACCAGAGAACCCACTAGAATAGGAGAGGGGTGGAACCACACGGAGCCACAGAAAAAACACTTTGACCTTTTACTCTGGAGGTGCAGGGGAGACCCTTTGAGGCAAACAGATAGAGAGACACCCCCTTGCAAAATGCTGGGGCATATGGTCAGGTGACTAGAACAATCCATGGTTTGCAATTCAGGATTTCTCATCTCTTATAACGTAAACTGTATCCGCTGTTTCTCTGTTTGTATTGGGATTTATCAGTCTGTCATGTCTCTTAATGTTGGGCTATAAGATTAGTCAAGTGCTTTAAGTGGTCGCTCAGTAAGTAAAAGGTCTGCGGTTCGAAACCCTTAAACAAGGCCCTTTCTTCCCAGGCTACCCAAGCATTTACTTTTTCTGTGTTATTCCTATAATGACCTAACTTCTTCAATTATTTGAATGTGACTTAAGGTTAAAACAAACATGTGAAATCCTGGGGGAGGTTTGAGAAAGCCTGCTTTGTATAAGAGTGCCTGCTAAATGATTAAAATGAATGGCTCTGTGCTAGTTATGATGTTGTTCAATGCCCTGTGGTAGTCTGTCAATGCACTCATATGAATTAATTATTGATCAACCTGTAACATTAACAGATGTAACAGAGTTAGGTGTAAAGTTTTATCTTGGCCCATTCTCAGAGTATCACAATCATGTGTCCAGTTGTGTTGTTGCTTATCCATCATTACAGTACATACGATGGTATGGTTTATTGTCAATGTGAATAAGTTGAGATAATGTAGATTGATAACATAAAAAAATTAAGACATGAAGCAATGCGACATTGTTGTGATGATTTATGCTTGTCATTGGGAATTGTATCTTGTCATCCTGAAGAGTATTTAGATTGAGGGTAAATCCTGCTTCCCTGGTTGGTGCATTTTTAGCACATAGTCTAGTGGTTACGGTGTTGGGCCAGCGCTCCAAATGGTGCTGGTTACATTCACCAAGCAATTTGTTGTTTTGCCCTTGTGCAAGGCACTCAAGCCCAAGTTTGCCTGTATGTATTTCATGGTTTATTGACAGAGAGTGTGCTGAGCTAGCAGTAGACCTGAACCAACCCAGCGGGTTAAATGAGCAGGCAGCTGCTTGGTCTGCCAGACAACCCTTGTCTGTAGCGTGGGGGGATAACTGACAAAAATGTAAATGTGTGTAATTCCTGTATGGTTAATATAGTGTCGTCTACCCATTTGTATATTTCTCCACTCCTCTTCTGTGTGCCCGGATCATAGTCAGAGTGTACATATTGAATCACATAATGCTGTGAAGACGTCGGCCTGGCTTGTGTGTACCATGTGTGTGGGGTTGTGTGTCGCCTGTGTGGTTAATGGTAGCTGACAGTGTGGGTCTCTCCTCTCATGCGTGTGTGTATTGCCAGTGTCAGGACGGAGGGGATGTAGCTCCTAATTACTCCTTGTGTTTGTAATGAACTCCTTGTGTGTCGCCTAGGAGGCAGACGAGCCGAGGCCTGTGTGTCTGCCTGAACCTGTCTGTCTGACTTACTGTCTTTCTGTCTGTCTTTCTGCCTGTATCTGTCTTTCTGTCTGTCTGTATCTGTCTGTCTGTATCTGTCTGTAAGTCTGTCTCTCCCTGATCACTTATTTGTATTCTGTCTTTCTGTCTGTCTGTATCTGTCTGTCTGTATGTCTGTCTGTACCTGTCTGTTTGTCTGTCTGTATCTGTCTATATCTGTCTGTCTTCTTTCTTTCTGTATATCTGTATCTGTCTGTATGTCTGCCTGTATCTGTCTTTCTGTCTG
>JACXGK010008342.1:0-22687 GCA_016801125.1 Novumbra hubbsi
GTGTGTGTTGTGTCCTGTTTTCCCCATGTCCTGTGAACGCATCCCTCCCTGATTCCTTACAGGTGCTGCCTGTTACCGCAGTACTTAAGCCCTTGTGTTTCTAGTCTCCGTGTCCGTGATTGTTACTTGTTGAGTGTGTGCAGCTCTGTGCTGAATTACCAACATACGTACCGTAGAGTACTAGTTGTTATTATTGTTACGCGTCTGATACGCGAGAACCTTGACTGTTGAAGGAATAAACCGAAACCATTCAACTTACCGTCCTGCACTTTGGTCCGCCTTCTTCCACACCATCACACAACTCTTCATATGCACTATGCATTTCAATATGTAGCCATTTGTTCCTGGCATCCGCCACACCCAAACTGCTAGATATTGAAGCATGTTTCATCACTCCAGAGAACATGTTTGCATTTCTCCGTTGGCAGCATGAGTCCAGTGGCGGCATGCTTTACGCCACTCCAGCCGATGCTTGGAATTGCGCTTGTTAATGCGAGGCTTGCGTACATTTGCTCGGCCTTGGAAACCCATTTCTTGAATCTTCCGACGCCTATTCTTTCTGCTGAAGTTGCTTCCAGTTGCAGTTTGGAAATCTGCGGGGAGTTATGCAACAGGTGATAGGCGATGTTTACGTGCTTACGCGCTTCAGCACTCAGTGGCCCCACTCTGTGCGTTTGTGTACCACTTTGTGGCTGGGCTGTTGTTGCTCCTAGATGCTCACAATTATAGCACTTACAGTTGACCGGGACAAATCTAGAAGGGCTCGAAATTTCATGAACTGACTGGAAAGGTGGCGACCTATGACCGTGCCAAGTTTAAAGTCACTGAGCTCTTCAGTATGACCAGTGTGTGTCTACGGAGATTTCATAGTTATGTGCTGGATTTAATGAATCTGTATGCAATGGGTGTGGCTGAAACTCAATAAATAGTAGGGGGGTCCATATACTTTTGTCAGTGGTTCTAAAAATTTTTCACCATATACCACCTCAGAAAATATTTCAGTAAATATATATCCACTAAAAGGAGCATCGCATACCATTGTTTTGGAACTGGTGGTGTGTGTGTTAACAGCTGGAAGAAGCTATTGTATTTGTCAGTTTGGAATCCTTAAAAGTATAACAGTTTGTCATGTCCTGGCTGGGGGCTCCTAGCCATCTCTATGCTTTGGGGCTCACTGTCAGGACATGACACATAGAGAGGCCTCTAGCCTTTCTCTATGCCACTGTGGGCTCCCCAGTCAGAGCAGCTCTCATCAGTTGTCTCTGATTGGGGAGCCTACTTAAGTTGGGTTTTCACCACACTAGGTGTGGTTTATTGTTTGTTTGTGTTTGTCTGTCACAACGTTCACGGTTTGTCCTTTGTTTAATTCCAATGCACAGTGTTTTTTGCTGTTTCATTCAGCACCTTTCATTTTGCGTTTACAGTCCGTGTAGTGTTTGTTTTGTGTTTTTGGATTAAATTCACCTTTTACTTTTGAAAATGTCTGCATTTGGTTTCACACCACACCTGAACCGTGACACACTTACTAACATATGCATTGGATCTCTGATCTCTAGAAGAAATCCAACTAAAAGCAGATAAATCAATTTCTCTTGCACTTATTTTTATTGTAGCTAACACTGCATTAGGTAAATAGCCTAGCATGTGACCCCTGAATGTGTATGATTCATAGGTCAAAGCAAAACAATTAAACATGTCTCATAGTTTGGAACTGTAAAAATATTCTGCTAACCTGCGACGGTTGAATCAGATTTTTGGAAAAAATTTTCCATTGGATGTGCTAGATTCTGAAATGGTTATTACATGCGGTGTAAGCTTTAATATGTGCATACATGGGTGGTAGAGAGAATTTTCAGTGCATGCCCTCGCCTTTACCATCACTGGGCTCACTTCATTAGCTGTGCTAGGAGGTCAAGAGAGAGTGGGATGTATAGTTGTACAAAGACATGCAATAGTCCAATGTAGTCCAAAGGATACGCGTCAACAGTGGGTGAGTGTCTCTTGTTGTATATTTCCATGACAACTATTACATTTTTGCTATTGATATTTCTTGGAGAAGGATGCTGCAGTGGATGCAAAAAATACTCATTAATTACTACATAATTGTTTCATTAACAACAAGAAAATGTGTGTGTGTCCAGTTCATTGAAGTATATACTGACCACATTTTATTGAATTTTTTAACTATTGTATGCAACTACAATCAATGACAAGATAAGACCAAGCGACATTAAGGGAAAGAAGTCTACAGGTTATTAAGATTTCACTTCATACAAGCTGTGGCAACTCAATGTAAAGAGACAGCTGGGGATTTCAGCATTGTGAATGTGACATTTTCATGAAATTCCATCGTTGATAGTCTTCGTTTTATTCCAAATATAAAACCCCTGTGGGAGGAGGGTGTATACCAAAAACGTAAATAAAAAATGACATTGACAAGCAGTTAGCAGTCCCTGCAGTTACTTCACTTGCTCCAAGACCTTGAAGTTGTTGTGGGACAATGGTAATGCCATTTCGTGAGGACTGCTGTTATTGTGTTCAGAGGAACGCTGGTGTGAGCCACGTATGGGGCAGTTGAACAGTGAGGGAGAAAGTTACATTGCAAAAGATATCCATAGCGATTGAAATATATTTTTCCAACATTTAATATGCCGTCTTTGTACTATTTTCAATTAAACATATGGATTAAATGATTTGCACATCATGGCATTCTTTTTTTATTTTTATATTATGCCGCATCTCAACTTTTTTGGGAACAGGGTTGGACTCCCCTGGTTGACGGAACTGAGCAGAGTTGGTGTACTTAACAGTGGTCTCTAATCAGCAATATTTACAGGGGCAGACTGGTCCCAATAGATGTTGTAATTGAGTGATTTAAACAATAGGCTACAAGGTGAAGCTTTAATGCTGATATTGCTACTGTATCGTCTCAGAGTGCCAGAACGTTACCCACCTCTACAGTTGATAATGAGATGATTATAGAAAAGTGTGAAATTATTTCTAAAACGGCAGCCACACATCAATTATCATGTCAGCTAAATAAGACCCCCTGGAATTATTGGAAAGGCGAAGCACCATGCACTTTCAATAACCTGTGAAGTTTATCATCATGCATTTACTCTTGAGCCAACTAAACACATCATTTCCCAAGTTGTAGTGGGAGGACAACGCAACAAAATTATCTTGTGATTTAAAGTTTAGTTTTAATATTAATCAATATTTGCACAAAAATGTACCAGAGTGTATGTACTTGGCTTACATAAAAGGTGCTAAAAGGCACTGTAGATTATTTCTAATTATTTGTGAGTGGAGTCCTAGTTTCGAGTTAGACTTGCAACTGTTATTTTAAGAGATGGTTCAGTCTAAAACTATACATGTGTGAAATGATGGTGTCAGATATATTTTCAGATTGGCCATTCTTTCCATCTGTCCCACCCTGCCCTGGTTTTATCATTACATTGGTCCAAATTCCGGACATGTAACGATGCGACTTGCCAAACCTGCATTGCCAGTGAAAAATGTGGCAAGCGGAAAGTGTGGCAAATGTAGTGATTTATTTGACATCTGAGCTTCAGACAGAGCAACAGTTGATCTCTCCCCTAAGTTAGCATTTTTTCTTTTGTCCTTTTGGTTTGCTCAGCGTTTGATTTCACTCTGTATGCCACACTGGCGTGGGTATTGTTTTTTTTCCTTTTCCTTGGCAAATTTAGTGGCCCCTTATGCTGGGTGTCTTTTAAAATCCCATGTTCCAGTTTGACAGCGTTAAACGGACAGCTCCATGTGTGTAATTCAAAACCCGTTTTTCATCCCCACCTTTTTTGTTTTGCTTTTCAGTTTTTCATTTGCCAGTTCCTTTTGGTTTGAGTAAAAGCTGTACTATTTCACATAGCGAATGAAGCACATCTATGGCCGATTGCCTCTCAGTGCACATTCATACTATCACGTTGCCATTCACTGTGAAAGCGCCGACATGCGATCTGTGCAGAGAGCGTTTGAGCTGTGTGTGCTCCTGGCGGGGGAAGCACTGAACTTTAAAGGAGATGTCATGATCATGCAGATCACCAGCTGAGTCATGAGGGGCGCTGTCGCTGCCATTTTGTTAAAAAAATGGTCAAGTGGCAACGCTCCCTCTTAAACATGCGAGCTTGAAATGCAGATCTGGTTCAATTTCCAATCGATCAAACACAATTCCCCAACGACAAAACAATTCTCACTCTCACTGGATTCAAACTTGTGAACGTTGAACTAATAGTCGCTCAATAGTCGGCCACCATCCCCAACTAAAACACCCCGGCGAACAGCCACTCTATTTATGTGTGAGTACCTTTATAACTGCCTAGTGGATGCTTTTTGACATCTTTAATTCAAACAAAACACTGTATTTGTTACATTTTAATACAATTCTATTTCGCTTCACCACTGATGGTGCCTATTAAAACAGGTGCAGGAGGAGACTATCAAGTGTGTCCCGCTTTGTTAAGGATGCATGTGTTCTGATGATTATCCTCACCTGTGCCTTTTGGAGATTGTCTCACAGGTCAGTAAGTGAATGAGTAGCATGGTCTTCTTATAGTGTGTGTGTGTGGGGGGGGGGTGTTGAGGGTGCTGCTCATAAACATTGTTTATGGTGGTAATTTGAGTCACCAGCAGGGAATTCAGTAATCGCTATACCTAAATACGATTCCGTGTTGGAATGGCAATGCATGTCTAGCTACCCCATTAGCGGACATGATGTGGAAAGTGTATCTACAGATGGCACATCAGAGTAGGGCCCACCCACTGCCAGTCAGATACCTGAGGAGGCTCTGCCCAGAGGGGGGCCTGACCCGGAGAGAGGCCAGGACAGCCATCGTGACCAGACCTGTGGAGCAGCAGGCCCCAGGGGTAGATCAAACATGTTAGGGGCTGCGGAAAGGTCCCCCGGTTCTGGGACTGGCTGGAGACCAGGAGCAGGTTGACCACTGTAGATGCTGATGGCTCGTGTCTACTGGTAATTCTCATGAGAGGGGGCTTGTAGCCCCTGGACAGGATGTGTTTCTGGCTCAAACCGAGGCATCTCTCTTGATAGTTTCAGTGTTGGTTGCGATAAAAGTCATTGGCAGGGAATTCAGTACTAGTTTGACAATCTGGATACTGCCCAAGCTTACTGATTAAGGGTTATTTCTCTCTAGGAGCATCTCCTCTTACCTGTTGACTGTCTGATTGTATACTGTAGGCTACATGCTAAAGGCATATTCTTGTAATACTTTAATATCCTGTATCTATGGGCCACCAAAACAACAAATGCATTCCTTGACATTTTCATGCTTCTTGTTTTTTTATTATGTGTAGTGCTGATGGAATGGCTTTGCTCCAAGAAAAATACAATTTCCTTAATATGTTTTCAATCTATACATTCATATTTACCTTAAATGCCAACAGAATATAAACAACGGTGTAAGGTTTCAGTATAGTGCAGTCTTTGGGATTGTTTTTATTGGTTGTGATTAGCCAAGATGGTTCAGTTAAATACTTTCATCTTATTTCTCTTTCATTTACAAACACAAATAAACCGAACCTTTGTGCTGTATTGTGTAATCTCAAACCCAGCCAAATGAATCAAAATAATAACAGTAGAAAAGGTATAAATATTCAACCATTCTGTGATTCAAATGCTGTAACGTTACAATGACTCCAAAATACTAAAAGTCATAGTTAAAAAACAATTTAGTGGACAATTCTTTCTATCTCCATTTTGCTTTTCTACGATAGAACACATAGGACTTCATTATGATTTACAGCTTGACAATTTTCTTTATATGATACTAAGGAAAGTGGCATATTAGTCATTTTAATGAAGCTGCATTCTGTCTGAAAATAGTATATTTCACACAGTGTAAAATAAAAAAAACAACTAAAAATAAAGCATTTTACCAAATGCATACTGTATGGCAGGTTGATTTTCCAAATGGGTTGTTTGAAAATCTGTGATCTTGTATACACGCTGTGTGGTTGATTTAATGGTTTGCAAAAAAAGATAATTAGCATACATTTTTAGAAAGAGATGCAAACGGATCTATTGCACCTATTGCTGAGATGTCTGTTAAATTACGATTCATTAATCAATCTTTCCTATTGAGACAGTCATTCAGAATGAAGTTTGCCAAGTATTTTAATGTACCAATTAATGGATATCCTCACTCTCCGTCTTGATTCCAAAAGGAATTATGCATCACATTATGTGTGTCTCGCTGGTTTAATGTGTCTTTTAAAACAGGTTTTCGACCTCTTTGCTAGGCGTTCAAACAATGATGTATATGTATTGGCATGAAGAGGTTACATTTAGATAATATATTCGCTTAGATCTTAGTGAAGGCTACAAGCCTGAAACCCTTTAAATATGACAATCTCTGTCAATCAAATACATTGGTGGTAACTGAAATGTACTTGAAACGCCTGGCACAATGAGAAATATGCAAATAAGGTAGATTCCATTCCATGTCCACTCAACCTTAAGTCTTTTGCCTTGTAAATTTTAGTTTTTTCTGTTTCAAATCTTGAGCTTTTTGCTGGCTTGGTATTGCATGAGGCATAGTAGAAGTGGATTGACTCACCAAAAACACATTGCAGTGTGCTACAAAACATCAACACAAAAAATACAACCATTTCAGGTCTTTACCCTCCTGTCGTAAATCTCAGTCTTTTCCACTAGTATTAACGTAAACATATACACCTCGAACTGTTTATAGGCAATTCACATTTTATATAAAATATGCTTAAGTATTCAGTTTAGCTTTTTCTGAATGGGAAGAATAGACGACTTGAGCTGTGGCCCTAACTGACATCTCTGGGAGAATGGCTGTATTACCATTATTCAATCACGTATACATTTTTTCTAAATCGTCTTTTAATGAAATGTGGTGTTGTTTTGTTGCACGTTATGGAGAACCGCATCATTAGATTGACAATAATGAAATAATGTAGACAGAGCTTTAAGCATTTACAATATGTTTTAAAACAATGTTTCAGAGTTAACTTTTTTGTTTATCTGCACAACATACACCAAATTGGAAAGTAACATTTCATATTGAAAATACCAAACCAAAATATTAGATACTCACTTTGTAATAGCAATCCTAAATTAGCTCAGGTGTAACCAATTACATTTTAAGTGGCATCTATCAGAATAAAGATTTCAAGATAAAATAACTTGAGATTCACTTTGTTGGATAATGAATTGCAAAGCAAATACTTAACCATGAGCACCAGTAAATGTTTCAAGGAACTAAGGGAGGAAGCTGTGTAAGTGTATTCAAATATAAGTGTATACAAATATAAGTCTTTTACCAACCCTTGGTACATGGCTAAGACACTTATTAAGTGTAAGGGGTAAGGTCTTCTCTCCAAGCTGAATGAAGCAAGAAGGAGACTAAGAGTCCAATGGAATCTTTATGTTTCTATGTCGAACAATGGCCACATATTGACAGCAGTATCTAAAGCACTCCACTGAGCTGATTGGTGTGGTAGTGAGGAAGCAATTACATAAACAAAGAGTAATTGAATCCCATTTTAATTATTCCAAAAACACCCAGATGATTCTGTTTGCCAGGTCTCAAAAAATGAACATAGATCTTTTAAACTTACTGCAAAATGAAAAGGCAAACACATTTGGCACCAACCCAACATGACATCACCCAAAGCATACACCTTCTACTGTGAAGCATGGGGGTGGCAGCATTGTGTTAAAGGCTTTATTCACTGTCAGGGACTGGCAATGCACAAAAAAAGTCAGTCTGGAATAACTGTTGCCAGTTGTTAGAGACCTGAATTAACAGACTCACAGTCATTTCTGTAATTACTGCCAAAGGTGTTTTCAACAAGTATTATCTTGGGGGGTTAGAAATGCATCCAATTATGCAATTTTGTATTTTTTACTCATAACTTTATTTCATTATAAAAGAAAATCTCAATCTGTGTGGAGTATGGTATGAATGAAAGAATGAAATCAAAATGCCTAAAAGTCTGAACCAAGAAAAAAAAAAAGGTGTAATCCTTCTATAAGCACTGTATGTTGTTTATTATGAGGCTGGATGCCATCCCTAATCCCGTGGGACAACTTTAAAAAGCAATGTATAATAAATGTTTAATAATTGTTGTTCATATTCATACCTGTGATTTATGAGATATGTTGATGGGGTGCCAGAGACTAACACAGGCAGGGTGTAGGTTCCCACTACCAAACTAACACTGCCTGTGGGACTTTCAGCTACTCCAAGATTTATGTTCAGTAATTTCAAGAGCACAAAAGCGAATTTTAATGCATTTGTCCTTAGGTATTTACCTCCAGTGCACTGAATGTTTTTTTTTATGTTCTTGTCAAGTTTTATATAATTGCGTTTGTTACAGTCACCAAAAGCGCTGGTATTTCTCTTTAATTATAATTGATTATTGTAGAAGCCTAAGTGACAGCCCGTGTTGTTTTGAGTCTAAGAAAACCCAAATAAATAGCCAAACAACAGAACGAGTTTGAGATAATCTGTCATATTGCTCCTGGTCATGGTGGCACTTCTAGAGGCTGAGGCGGAAAACTACTTTGATGTGCACTATTAAAAGAAGATTAAAGACTTGGAATTATGGTAATGATTTGGTGGTGTGTCCAAAATCATTGGAACAAAACTTTGATCGTCCTGGCTAACAAGAGATGGTTTTTAGAATATAGGGTACTAATTGGTTAGAACCACAGTCAAAGAGACATGTATGATACTAACATTCTTAGGAAGGCAGTGATTATGGTGGTGATGTTATCTAAAGGAATTTGTCGATAAACATTGCAATAGGTTAATAATGTCATTTAAGGCATTTTAGTCTATACAAATACATATTTAGAATTATAGTAATTATTGTTTTATGTACTAAGGATGTTAGTGTTAGGACAAAGACACTATGAAATTCTTCGACTCTACATTCAAAACTCCAGAGGGCAGCAACCGGACATTGCTAAGCATATGATGTGCAGCCAATAAGGGTGAAAAAGAACACTCAAATGTGTTCTGCTGTGTGCTGCTGGATTTGTGTCCCCATCTTTCATTTTCTAATAAATGGCCTATGAAAAGAGCTGTTTAATGACAATGATGATAGCCACATATTGTTATTAGAAGCAGCTTGAGTCATGACTACAACAAGGACCAGAGAACTTTGTTACCAACCCTTGAAGACTCTTAGGTTCTCTGATTCTTAGGTTTTGTCATATCCCGTAAGTACCAGCTCAAAAGATCCACAGACAGTCTCAATTAAAATGGATGATATGTGCCTCGTATCAAGGTCCACACTTCGTGAGCAGAGAGAAGACAAAAGCATAGTATGCCTGCAGCCATTGGTAGCTGAACAGAAATCTTTTCCAAAGCATTTTAAACTTCTCAAACAAGGCAGGAAGAATACATTGTGATTCAGCAACCAGCTAACTAGCATGTTGCTATCTCATGCAGCACTCATTTCAAACTAAGGCATGGGTGAGGTGACAGGCTCATGTACAGCCCTCTAGTATAACTTTGCTTCATAATATAAACTGTGACAGTGAAGTGAGGAACCTCACCTGCTTTCTTAATGTATTGCTCAAGTTGACTGCAGATCGTTACGATAAAGTTGCATATTCAAATGTAACACACTTCAAAAAAGCAGCAACAACAGCATTGACTTGAGGGACAGTATGATATAATGCCCAAGCTTAACCACATTCATATAAAAATAATGAATTTAGGAAAAAATAATTCTGATAATTTATTCATTTAAAAATGCTAATTCAAGTTCACTACTTCAACATTGAGAAAAGAAAAGAAAAACAAGAAAGGCTGTAAGGTCTATTTATTATAGAGTAGATTGACAGACTGGCATGCTGCATCATAGCATCCAGCCAACCTGGGGCTATCTATTAAAAAACATAAAATGTTCAAAGATTCGTCTTTAATTTTTTGGGACTGCAGGTTTTCAAGTCTCATATCAAAGAGAAACATCAAACTACTGAATTGGCTCAGTGCAGAGAGGTCAGAATGAGCAGATGTACACAACATACCCTTAAAAAGGAGGATTATTGTGAAGATGAGGCAGGAAAGAGAGGTATCATAACATTCCTTGTTAGCACATGACCTAGGCAGTCGAAATGGTTTACTTGATCCAATGTCTGTAGACTGTATAATGCTTACAAAATAATGCACATGTAATTGTTTGTTCTTCAGTTGCAATTAGAGAAATTAAGAAGAACATTGAAACCACAGATGTTTATTTCATTGCTTTGATTCAGAAATGTCAAATATTGGACTAATGAAGGCGTAGATCCAGTACCTAGGTAGCATCATTGTAAAGCCTGCTTAGAGAAGTTGTAAATACACTACTCAAAAAAATGAAGGGAATGCCTAAATCACACAATGCGTCTCAATGAACTAAATATATTAAAGAACAAACACTTTATTGTACATTGTGTAAGTTGTTGAGAACACACTAAAGCAATAACAGTCAATGGAAACCAAAATTACCAACGGAATGAGGGCTGGATTCAAACTCCCAATTTAAATCACTGGTGGTTCCAAACTGTGTGAATTTAATAATGCCAACTCATAATGTGACTCGGTAGTGTATATGGCCTGACATGCCTGTATGCATTCCCAACAATGTCTGGGCATTCTTCAGATAAGATGGCGGATAATGTCCTGGTGGTTCTCCCAGACCTGGATCAGGGCACTAATGAAGCCGGACATTGTCCTGCACCAGGAGGAACCCAGGGCCCACTGCACATGCAGAAGGTCTGCACATACCAAGGAGAGGAAACCGGCTCTGCCTCTGGTTTGATTCCTTCCTACGGCCCTGCGCAGCTCTCCACTTGTAACGGCCCATCTCCTCAGTGCCCTTGAGACTCTACTGGGAGACTATTAACGAATGTGGTATTTTGCTACATTTTACCAAAATGTTGGGACATGAGTTTAAGAGAAAATGTCACAGTTAAGACCAACAGGGTTGTATTTACCCCTCAATGATACCTTTAGGAAGAATCTCAGCTGCCAGCTGTTGGTTGTGGCTGGGGGGTCCTGTTTGGTGGTGCATATTGGGCTATCAGCGTCTGGGGGAGGGGGGAGGTTAACAGCTTCCCCTTTAATTTAAAGGTACAACCGCAATTATCGCAGCCTATCACAATGCGGGAACCATTCATACCACAAACCACAGCAAAGAAAGTAGCCTATAGTGGTCAAGAAAGGCGGGCCCAACAAAACAGAGTAGTAAAGTCATTTCCGTTTATTGCTCAAATATAACTCCCTAAAAGAATGCAGGCGATTCCAGTGGATTTCTCTGCTATAGACTACTGGCAGTTGAAGAGAACCGTGACACCGTTTATTATCGAAAAGGTGTGCCTGCCATTTGTATTTAAAATCCAGCTAGCAAGTAGCTAGCATTTTATTTGTCAAAAGCAGGCATTATTAAATGCGTATTACCACATCGAGGGCAACGGTCAGTCCGAGACTCTGAGCAATCGACCACGCTACGTTTGGTCTTCCTGTTGGTTTTCCACTGTGCTCTGATTGAATAGAACACCGCTCTTTCTTCCCGTCTTCTGTTCTGCCATGGCTCAGTTGTCCTGCTTCAAGGAGCAGGGTGGAAAGCCAGTTTTCTCTGACGTTTTGCGATGTAAAGCCTGTTCGGGCAGGACTTTGAAGAAGTCTGTGGCCATCTACAACTCTCTCGAACCTGTGGGATTGTTGTATCGCTGACAGAAGGCCAAATTGGGGGAGAAAAGCCAGTGTACAATTAAAAGAAATAATAGAAAGAATCCCAATTGTTTTTGAAGTAGTCAAACATTATTCTGGGTATGATGTAGATCTTTATCAACACACTGTGGACGGGAGGAGACATTTCAGTTTAAGATTAAAAAAAAAAACTCAGGATAAACGAACAGTGTGTTGATAAAATTGGTCAACCTGCGTGGGATCAACAGCTAATCTCCTCAGATATTTGAGGTCCTAACATTCAACTTTGAGACTGGATGAAGTGAGGATGGCACAGCAGATGCTAGGTCTACTTCAGCATCACCCACAACTACAGCCTCCATCAGATCCACCACCAAATCACAGTTAGAACTTCAACCCCCATCACAACAAACTCAGTATCCCAGACCCAGATTGTCCCAGGCTCTGTAGGAAAGAAGTATAAATAGTTGTGATTGCACTTGTTTTTCCTTGCAGCCTGCAAAGATCAAGGATGTGCCTGCTGTTACACATAAAATATACCAAATATGCACAACTTTCTCATTGCTGTTCATTGTTGCCTACTACATTGACCTGTAGTGGTATTTTCTGAAGACTGAATATTTTGGTAGTTGGAGAAAATAAGTTGTTTTAGAAAAATCTGTGCTTTAACATTAAAAACATAGTGCTATTACAGTAAACAATAGGGTCCAGTCATGAGACTGGAATTAATTGAATTAGGAGCTGAACATAAAACTATAGGCAAGAGGAGAGGCAGAAGATTCTCATGTTTTTTCGTAACTAGCACTCTTCAGCACTGCACATTGAACCTAGTTTTTCTGGCAACCTCATATCTATTAAGTGAATGCTGACAATAACACATAGTTGAACTTGTACTGTATGCCATCACTTCAAAAGACTGCTGTTGCGGCATAGATTTATCAGTCCCTATTCCACCATTGCATTTAAGCAGTACAAGAAATACTGATACACTGTTCCAAAGCAAATACAATGTAAATACTGGCAGACATTTTGGATGTAGTAAACAACTGGCTTTTAAATATGATTTTTTCCTATCTAACCGATGTTGTGCATATTCAAATATTAAACATTATGGCTTAAGAGATTTTAAATGAATAAATTATCTGATTTTTTTTTTATTATTGTGCTTGGAATACAATGTACAGGCATTTTGCATAGTCTTTCATTCCCAGAGGCTATGTTTTGCTTTTTAGCTGCACTCAAATCACATGAAACAAGAGATCTTGAGGCACTTGCTCTTTACAGCAATGAAAAATCATCTAAAGCAAAGAGGAATTATTACTTGACCCTGAGCTTTGTTTTAATATTTATTTACAGTGTGTGTGTGCGTTTACGCCTGAAAACATGCATGTATGCGAGTGTGTGTGTCATTGCCAAAGGATTTTCTCTGCCAACATGTTTTCATCTTTAGTGTGATCCTTTTAATGGTTGTTCAGAATTGCCCAAAGCATGCTCAGAATATCTGCTCCTCAGTTGACTCTCCAGTTACATCTATGAGTTAAGAAGATGGAGCTCAAGGGATACAGTTCCCCTGCAAGGCATCGTTGTATTGTTTTGTGTACAAAAATTCTGACCAACATCCCAACAACTGATTTGGTATGTCATGTTCTACATTATATTTACCTGCATATTTTAAGTGAGAGAAATAATATGTTGTTTCCAGGGGTTGATTTTTTTGCCTATTCTAACAGACAACAACATTTAGCATCATAGTCAACATTCATGTGAAAAGAAGTTAATATACCACCTCAAAAGTGGTCCTTTTATTTGCCACAATTTAGGTTGAAGTGCAATAATCAACAGTCAGGGGGAGACTGCAAAAACTTTGCCCAGGAAGGTTAAAAGCCTCTGTTCTCCCTCTCATATATATATAAAGAAAGGACTGATATTTGCTAGACAACACCTGGCTGAAGACCAAAACTACTTGAACAATGTGCTCTCAAGCGATGAGTCAAAAGGTGGAGTTATTTGGCTGCAATGCCAGACACCGTTTGTCGAAAACTAAACACTGCCTTTCAATATAACAACTTTGCGAATACAACAAACCTAGCGAACTTGCCATCATGGAGTCAACCATGAATTCCATATTCAGAAAATAATGGAAGACAATATGGGGCCATCGGTCAAAAAGCTGAAGATTAACTTAACATGAATCTTTCAACAAGACAATGATATAAAACACACAAGCAAAGCAGAACGGTTTAGATCAGTGTTTCTCAATTCAGAGGATGACGGGGGGCGCTGTAAGCAATATAAAAAAAAATGGGGGTGTTGAGGTGCTATTGGGGGGCATTGGTTTTACACCAAAGATTCACAATAGGGGTTTACATTTTCAACTACTTTCAAAAACCTGTGGTCTGCAACATTAAAACCTGCCAGTTTATGCATCTGGACGAGACAGTATATAGTAACTCTTCTTTTCAGTGTTTCTGTCAGCTTCTTTTGGCGCAGCTTTGTGCTGCCTTCACCAGAACATGACGTCAGAGTATCATCTATACAATTTCACCCGAATGGCGTTTACTGTGTAAACTCTGGAAAATGGACACTTGTTGGTATTACCTGGAGAATATTTCTCTTAGGTGTTCCTTAATCTGAGGGATACACTGAAAGCAGTTTAGTATCCAACATCCAGACGCACATTAAAACACTATTCAATAAAAGTGGCTTTGTTGACATGACTGCTATACAACGTTGCCAAAGCATATGAACACAAACTAGCCAATACAATAAAACAAACAATATTCTTCAACTAGACAACTGCCACCTGACAAGTGGATCACTGCAACCCCATCAGTCGGCTGGATTTCAACTGAAACACCACTGCAGCGTTATCAATCAGTCTTGCCGTTAACTTTAACGTCTACATTACATAACATAATTCATCTTTAATAAGTTTATGAATGAAAGAAAATGTGAAAGCACAAAACATAGAACATGAAAAAGGTTTATAAAAAATGCGCAGATTGTATTTTGGCAAAATCAGGCAATCCTAAGCACAAGTACCTGAACATTTTTAATGTCAACACCGGCGTAATGTCTAATAAGTTTCACTGCATAAGGTGGCCTGTATTATTTTACTTTTTGTATCGCTGGCAAGCAACATGTCAGAAAAATGTCACAGAACAAGAAAGAATTCCGTCAGTATGCAATTGAATACTTTAGTTATGGCATCGTACCAACCAATGCAATGCAGAAGTTTTTCTGATTGGTTGTTGTTTGTGATACCTAATTAAAAGTTTAAATGTAAATTTTCAAGACGATCTGATTTACTGCTGTTACCTATTTTAAGTTGAATGTCATAGTTTGTCGCATTTTTTAAATACCGGTTGTCAGGATCGAGGAAGGACTGGCAGGTGTCAGGCAGGGAACCCAAACGCAGGGCACAGTGGACCAACGAAAACTACTGAAGGCAGGGGAAGGCATTGAACCTGCCAACTAAAAGGGGAAGTCAGAGGTTTAAATAGAGAGGCTGATGAGAGAATGCCGGCAGGTGTGTGCAATTGATAGGTGGGTGAGTATATGGGACATGGCATGCGTAAGTCTGGGGTGAGTTCAAGGGCACAAACGGGAAAAAGGAAAGTCCGGCCGGACTAGCCTTGGGCCGTGACACTGGTAAATGGCTTTTTTGTTGACTGGGAAACTAACCACATCAAAAATATGTGGTTTGTCATTCAATTATGTTCTCAATTGATGTTTGGTAATAACAATAGTAACAAAAATAATAACTAGAAAAGGTACAATTCTAAGGAAATTGTAAAGTGGGGTCGCTGTCGCAGCAGCTGTGTCTGGTGTCCAGCTGTGTACTGGCAGTAAATTAACACAGATGATCTGTCTGTACATTGCTGGCAATCTCACAAATACAAAACAAAGATCTGTCCAATTAGCTAGCTAGCTAAAAAAGACTGAATATCTGGCCAAAAGGTAGCAAAATAACTTCAGCCTCATGTAGTATATGCTTAGTCTAGCACACTACCAGCACAATGAAACACACAAGGCTGGGAAAGAGCAGTGAGGATGTTATACAACAAACTAGAGACCAGGAGGTGTAATTATATTAAATTGTAAAAAATATACATTTATTCCAATGTAACATAGATATAAATGAATAACTGAAAATAAAACAATTTAAATAATACAATATTTTTAACAATCACCTGGGTGCACCACATTTTAAAAGAAATCAAAATCAAAACCTTCTGATTACTACACATACAGTGGGCAAAAATCTATCCTTGTTGATTTAAAAGACTAATAGAAAGTTACAAGAAATGACTTCATCATAACATTTTAGCCAAAAAGGCCAACACCAGCTTTTGAATCTAGGTTTGTACTTTCTGCTGCACTCTGAAAATGCATTTCTGTTCTTTTTGATGGATACATTACTACAAAGTTTTACCATTCAGTGTCGTTTGTTATTTGCCAACAACGTTAAAGTAAAGATGACATGTCCATATGTCCAAAGGGTGTACTTCGACTCCCTGTATTGTTTTACATTGTTTCAGTACTGGCTTTGTCATCTAAACCGAATGCAGTGTATGAGAAATAAGGTATTTTATTTTGGGGAGATCAAACGGTATAGACAATTACATTACTCAGGACCCTTTTTTGTGGTCAATACATGATTTATATTAAGAGGAACAGTGGAATGGTTTATTCTCAACCTCACTGCCATTTTAATCTAAGCTCTGTATTTTACCCTTTTTCCTAATCGTCTGTTTTCTGTTTGTCTATTCTTACCAAGGCCCACTATTACAGTAAGTGTGTTTAGTTGTCATATGACTCTACAAAAGGTAAAGGATATGACATTTCATAAATATCTATGAATTATTTAAACGGTTCACATTTTAGCGGGATTACTGCCAGTAACACAGGTACTCTGTGGAATACCAATTTGTGTGTGAATTGTCAGACATATGTCGTTAATATTTTAAATGGAAATCATTGCTTTATAAGTTCATTTTGCTGTCTCCCATCACAAAATGTCATATGTTTGGGGGAATGGATAGATGATGTCTTCCCCAGAAGATATGTGGGCCATGTAAAAGTAGTCTAAACTGTAGTCTAAACTATATGATCCAAAATGTACAATATATGGTTGTGCGAATGAACACATTTCAGAAATATGCTGGAGATAATTTGATCTACTCTGCTTAGAGGGATTTGATTGCATTCTCTTTTTAGATGTTTTGTTGGCGTTGTCTTTCAATTACAAAGCAATCGGTTAGTTTGTTTTTTACCCCGGTTAATCTGTGAAGATCTGTAGCAAGTGCTTTTTTCCCGTTGTTTTCATTCAAGCCAGACTAGTGGAGGTGTGGTCGGTCCCTTTCTGGGCAGCCCTCAACTGTTTTTAGTATTTTAGCCCACAAGTGCCCACCTTGTCTAATGACAGAATCAGAATCAGAAAAACATTATTGCCAAGTACATTTACACATACAAGGAATGTTCTTTGGTGCTATGGTGCATGACAGAAAAATACAGTAAGTAGTATGGGGTAATTACAGTTAATATAAAATGTGGAAGCATTTACTTAATAAGTTAAAGTGCAATGTGCATGAAGGAAGTGTTGTCGATTGCATATTTGACCGTCACCAAAACCAAGAGAGTTATGCCAACCTGGTCTTCAGAGTCATTTGATGAAGATATGAGAGGAAGGTACTTAATTTTTCACTTTAGTCTTAAAAAATCAATGCTTTGTGCTGTCTGCTCTGTGAGTGTGCACATGTGTGTGCATGTATTTCCATCGTTGTCCGCCTGTTTCCTTTATTGAAGACACTTCCAATCCTGTGGTCACAACCCTGGATGACCCATGTAGAATACCTGCTTAATGGCAGTGTTTGGGGTTGTCAATCTGCTGTCTACAAGTTCATCTCAGATGATGATTCCTTTTTGGCTCATCATGATAATACTACTAATCCGGCTGCTCTCTCTTCATTTTACTTTTTGTTTTCCCAAAGTGTAAGAGCATCTGGTTGCCATTGTGTTAGCTCAGGGATACTAACTTCATCTAAATTTAGATTATATTTCTTTGCTACTGCTCACCTACCGATTTCTAAACTGTTCATGCTCACATACCTATTTCTGACCAGTCCTTGCTCTTGTACCTATTTCTGACCTGTCCATTCCAGCGTAACATTGTCTTCGTCTATTGTCCAACAGGTGCTCTGAGAATTTCTCAATGAGCTTGACATAAGGATTAATTCATTCCAAGACAATTGCTCACCGCTCATATTGTTGGGTGACTTCAACTTTCCAACACCTGCCTTTGATTCATTTCTTACCACCCTTACATAGTCAATTCCTTCTCACAAGACAGGCAGTCTACCTGATCTAATCTTTTTTAGATGCTGAGCTAATCTTCATTATTAGATGCTCCCATCTTTTAAATCCTTCTCCCTTCTGTCTTCTGAGTCTGCCTGTTCCACGCTGCTCTCTTCGCTTTCCAAGTCCAACAATTCTCACTATGCCCTTTCCTCCTGGCCGACTTCTCCCTCCTGCTTCCCTTCTGCTCAGTGGTTAAATGACTCACTGCAAGTACACATAAGTGGGCTTCAGGAAGCTGAACAAATAATTTGGAAAACAAAACTCCAATATGACCTAGCAAAATTCCAGTCACTCGCTACCTACTGTTTTTCCCTATATGCTGCCAAAGCCACTTTATTTCTCATGCTTCATCCTCTAACCCCACTTTCTACTATCTCCACACTCCTGAACCATCCACCTACTCTGCCATCTCCCACCTCTACTGATGTGTTTGTCAACCACATTGAATATAAGTTTGATGATTTTCGTACTTTATTCACTCAGCCTCTTTTCGTATCATTCTCCTCTATCCTAACTAGTCGGACTGTAAAACAGGCCACTCAACCGAGGCTTTTCTCTGTAATAGAAGCACTTTGCAATTCCCAAGCTAACTCTCTCTCCTCTGTTCTCCTCCTAGATCCATCCGCTTCCTTTGACACTGAACCCTCAAATCTTACGATCCACCCTCTAGGATTTGGGCATGTTAGGCTCAGTACACTCTTAGATTGCATTCTACTATGTCACGTGCAGAGATTGGTATCTGCAATGCAGCCTTGTACTACTGGTGTTCCCCAAGGCTTGGTGGTAGGCCTGCTCTTCTTCTGTTTATACACAAGTCACTTGGCTCTGTCACATCCTCACATGGCCCTTCCTATTACATCTATGTAGATAAAAAGTGTTTTTAAGCCATCCCGACACTGAGATGACAACATGCACAAAGCATGCCTGGTTGACTTCTCTGCTTGGATATCAGCCTAACACCTCATGCTTAACTTAACAATACTAAGCTGCTCTTCTCTGAAAATTCTGTCCACGCCAGGACTTGTCTATCGCTGCAAAGTGTCCCAGTCCCAGATAACAAGGAATCTTGGCGTGTACCTTTTCATTCTTTCTAAACATCAATGCAGTGACATACTCCTACAGGTTTATGCTCCAAGGCATTGGTAGAGCGTGACCTTACCTCACACAAGAAACAGAAAATATACTTATTCAGGCATTTGTCATCTCGGAAATGGATAACTGCCGCTAAGTCTTGGTGGGCTCCTGGCATGTGCCATCAAACCCCTGCAACCTGTATTTTGTTGATATGGGAATAATCTAGAACTATAATCACAGTCATACATCAATTATCAAAGATAGTCAAAAGTAGTTTTGATGGTATGGGAAACAGTTTCTAATGAATTTGGGCCCCTTCACTTTCTAAACATTATATTGGTATATGCTTAATTTATATATATTTTTTGCCATTAATCTAGACACAATACCCATAGTGACAAAAACAAAATGCCATTATATTGAACACTGAAATATCAAACCTTTTATTCACTACTTTGGCAGTGATCACAGTTTTGAGTGTTCTTGGGTATGCCTCTACCAGCTTTGCACAGCTGGCTTTTGACAGGTTCTCACATTTTATCCTGTCAAACTCTGTCAGATTGGATACTGCAATCGTGAACTGCAATCTTCAGGTCTCCACAGGTGTTCAATGGGGCTTTAAACCCATACTTTGGCTGGGCCACCCATGGACATTCATAGATTTGTTCTGTGAATGATGTCTGTTCGTCCCTGTCAGAGGTCTTGTGTCTTCTAGATCATGTTTTTTTTCTAGCACCTTAATTCATTTTCCTTTGTTTATCCTTTGTATGACCAGTCTCTCAATCCCTACTGCTGAGAAGCATCCCCATACCATAATGTGTGCTACCTTCTCTTACTAGAAATAACCCTGGGCATCTATGCCCAACGTTTTCAATCAATCAATCAAGTTTATTTATATAGCACAATTCATACATAGAAACAATTCAATGTGCTTTACAAGACAATACATTAAAAGAGAAATAAAAGAGAAATTAAAAAGAATTCAAAGAGAAATACAATTGTATAACTAACAGTCTATCTACAACTTGTCCTCTATTCGCCCGTCCACACATTCACTCAGTAACCATCCAATACAACTCAGGTCTCGTTATACAAACAGCCTGATATTTTATCCGTAGATCATTCACACGATGCAGCGCGCCCACTTACACCCAAGTGTATTCACAATAATACACTCATACACTGATTGCATTGCGATCTTACTTACATTCACACTTTGTACGAACCGACTCCACAATTCAACCTCTTGTTTGAACATCTTCCCACTTTTCGGTCACAATTTTAACAGATTGATTAAAACAGACATGGATCAATTCAATATGTACAGATTAAAATTAAATAAAAAAATAGAGATAAAAGTTTAAAGGAAAATTAAGAAGGATTTTTTTAAAAGTAATGAACATTTCTAAGTCTGGTATAGGGTTTCCATGTTGCTTTTAAAGTATCTATTAAAGCTATAGGGAACATTTTGTGGTCAAGCCCTCAGTCATAGGCATGTGAAAACATTAGTGTTTTTTAACCCAGACTTGAAAATGTATAGGTTTGGGGCATGTCTAAGATCTTCTGGTAGCTTGTTCCAGTTGTGTGCTGCGTAGCTACTAAATGCCGCTTTGCCATGTTTAGTTTGGACTCTGGGCTCTACTAGCTGGCCTGAATTCATAGATCTTAGAGGGCTGCTTGGTTGATATTCTTCAAACATATCAGATAAGTATTCAGGCCCTAAACCATTCAGTGATTTGTAGACTAAAAGCATCATCTTAAAATCTATTCTATAACTGACTGGAAGCCAATGCAAAGGTTTAAGAATCGGAGTAATGTGTTCTGTTCTCTGTTCTGTTTTGATTTTGGTCACCTCAAAACCTGGAATTAATTTACCTTGTGCTCAGAGTTTTCATATCCCATTTTGCAAACTCCGGGTGTTTTTTGCTCTGACGTCCACAGTGGGAGTGATGGACCTTTATACATACATGCGTGTGCCTTCATGTCCAATCAATTGCATTTGTGACATGTTGACTCTACTTAAGTCCTATAGAGACAACTTGAATTCATCGTTCTTCTTCTGTTAACCATGGTAACCTGCAAGAAACCACGTGCAGTCTTCATTGCTTTGCACAAAAAGGGCTTCACAGGCAAGGATATTGCTGCTAGTAAGATTGCACCTAAATCTATAATTTATCGGATCATCAAGAACTTTAAGGACAGAGGTTAAATTGTTGTTAAAAAGGCTTTAGGGAGCCCAAGAAAGTACAGCAAGTGCCAGGAATGTTGATTCAGCTGCGGAATCGGGGCACCACCAGTGCAGAGGTTGCTAAGGAATGGCAGCAGGCAGGTGTAAGTGCATCTGCACGCAGGCAAACCGTGTGTGGCAAAAAATTTGGAGGATGCCCTGGGGTTAAGAAGGGCAGCAAGAAGACTGATATTCTACAAAAGGTACAGGGATTGAACTGCTGAGGACTGGGGTAAAGTCATTTTCTCTGATGAACCCCTTTCGGATTGTTTGGGGCATCCAGACAAATCCTGGTCTGGGCAAGAAAAGGTGAGGGCTACGATCAGTCCTGTGTCATGCCTACAGTAAAGCTTCCTGAGACAATTCACGTGTAAGGTTGCTGCTCATCAAAACTCCCAGCATTGATTATCCAAGAATGGGTTGCCATCAGTGAGAGTGTGGCCCAGAAGTTAATTGATAGCATGCCAGGGCACATTTTTTATTCTTTGCATGTACTTAATGTAATTGTCGATTATAGCCTTTGACACCTATGAAATGCTTGTATTTATACTGCAGTATACCATAGTAACATCTGACAAAAGGATCCAAAAACACTGCAGCAGCAAACTTTGTGTAAACCAATACTTTTGTCTTTCTCAAAACATTTGGCGACCGCTGTACTGTACAAGAGAGAGCTTTATATCCAATACATTGTCAATAAAAAGTTTTAAATCTTGTTTCACTTTGGGTACTTTCCAAAGCAATACCTCAAACATTGATTAGTATATTTTAGACTGTTTATTTTATCACAACTGATTGACACTCTACAGTAGCATAGCTTTTAAGTCTTTGGTTTGTGTTTGTAATTTTGTGCTATGCATGGACCTGGTTTTTAGGGCTGTGAATGTATTCATATTCACAAAGTTTTTAATACAGTTACAATGACAATTTCATAACTAGCCATCGGCTAAAGAAACTACATTGTATTTGATACTGTACGTTCTTAATGCTCATACAAATGTTTTATGAAGCAAGTCAGACAATTCATAAAATTCATTTCCATTGTAGAAAGCATCTAGACATTATCACACCATGCTTTTTGGTTTGCAATCAGTTTTCAACAATGGAGATTGTATAACTGTCACGGCGCCTCCTGATGCCGTGCCCTCTCCTGATCACGTCGCACCCCGGCGTTCGACGTCACCGGCCTTTTAGGTGCCATCGTACTCGTATGTCCTGTTTTCCCATGTCCTGTGAACACACCCTTCCTGATTACCCGCCAGCTGCATCTAATGTAGTTGGCTACTTAAACCCCTGTGTGTCTTGTCTCTGTGTC
>JACXGK010008343.1:0-22633 GCA_016801125.1 Novumbra hubbsi
GGGAGGATTGTTACAGGGAGGATTGTTACAGGGAGGATTGTTCCGGGGAGGATTGTTACGGGGAGGTTTGTTTCGGGGAGGATTATTACGGGGAGGATTGTTACAGGGAGAAGGAGCGATTAGGGTTAACCTTCTTGCTCATTTCTTTTACATTTGCAGTAGGGGATTAGAACCAAGGACCTTACAAAAAACAAGTTCTAGCAAATAACAACTCAAAGGAAATGCAGAAATATTGATGATTGTGGATTGAACAGTTGTGGAATAAAGTTTTGCATGTGTGCAGAAGACGTTCACATTCAAGTGAGTAGTTGTATCAACTGTAAACAATATTATCATTTTGTTTGACATTATGGGCGAAGAGAGTTCTGCTAACTGATTTGCAAATATGCATCGTGTGTGAAAAAGACAAGTTGAGAAATGACTAACAACATAAAAGAATACTGCTGATGTACATTAGGTTATAATGTAGATTAACAAGACTTCAGTTTAACTGTAATGCATCTTTTGCACTAATATTTCTAATTGACCATGCTTAAAAATAAACTAAATGGCTTATTTGTCGTTGTTACGATCTTTCAAAAAAGCAGTATTAACATTTACGCAAACTCAGTAAGAGAACTGCCAGTGGTACTCAGAGAGAATACACAAAACCTAAAGTTTACATACATTTCATGTATATACAATAGGCGGTGCATTTTAGGTGATAGAATATTAGTGAGTATAACCTACACACGAATGTTGTTGAAAAGACAGATAATGCAAAGTTTTGGAAGCGTTTACCTGTTAACTATTGGTACTGTCCTCTGCTGAGGGCCACAGGAGGGGGAAAGCATGACAGCAACGACATCAGCGTGTCGAGCGGTTAAAAAATCACTTGCAGTATCAATCAATCTGCAGTACAGATTTTGGATCTGAAATCTGTGCTCAAATTCAGTCTCAAATCTGTGTTCATAAGATAAGTGTGGCTACCCGCCATCCCTGATAGCAAGGCAGAGTTGCAAGTCCTGGCATTGTTTCCCCCCAAGCCCTCCTTAATGTCCTGAAGAGTTTTCACCAGTTTAATAGGGGTTTCATAGGATGTGTATTTTTTTTATTTGTGCATTATGCAAAGATCTTTCAACTGTGATGTTGTGGTAGAACAGGTTCTCTGCTATTTACCCCTTTTCTTATCTCCATAGTTTCCCTCTAACAGCAGATGGCAGTGTTCATGTGTTCACCTCTAGTCCTGATACAAGTAGGCCTGTCCGTCAGGGTGCAGCTCATTGAGAACATGTTAACTTATTGACACTCGCGCACAAACTTACTAGACAACCTATTTAACATGGATTGTTTTCGTTTTCTATTTTTAGGTAAACTTGATATGAATTAGCTGAAATAGAATAATAGAATAGGATTTCATTTTTTGAACTGAAAAAAAAACATGAAAATGATATACCACAGTCATGTTAAAAGTTAGTGGGTTAACCCTAACCCTAACACAAATGTGACCTCTAATTTCCCACCAAATCTAACACATCCACCATCATTCTTTCCTGTTCAGGTCTTTTACGACTCTTCAGCATGAGCCGTAGCTCATGAGCTGTACCTCAGCCCCAACCAACCCCTTGGTTTTATATCTCTTTTTTGTCTGCCGCTTGAGTCATTGTGTCAGCATTATAATCTGGATAAATATGGGCTCTGACCTGATTCCTGTCATCCCAATCTAGGCCATGAGACATGCGAGCATACAGATCAGCCAGCTAGATAGAAAGATATTCTGTTGAAATACATCGAGATTGAGGGAGAAAGAGAGCATGCCAGAGAGATATGCTACATGCTACAGTGGGAACAAAGGGCAAACATGTAGATGCTCAATGGCTTTTTCTTGCAAAGTTCTTGGTAAATTCCAGGTTATTTTTGGTAAATTACAGGTTATTTGGGGTAAATTCCAGGTTATTTTTGATAAGTTCCAGGTTATTTTTGGTAGGTTCCAGGTTATTTTGAAAGGACCAGGTCACCAGTATTTCTGGTCTCTCACTGAGACGTACAGCAAGTAAATGTGGGTTTTCAGATGATGACTTAGAATATGGGATAACCTTGGCAAAGCTTCTTACATTTGAGAGACTACTAAAGTCACATGGAAAGGATATGTGTTGGCTCTGAGGGCTCTCAATATTGGCCCTAACTGCTAGGCCATCTTCAATTCACCAAGCTAACATCCACTACAAACCCATGTTGCTTTCCCAAGAAGCAGCAGGGAGGAACTTTAGTTATTTTTTAATAGATAAAGGTTATGTAATTGAACCAAAAACAATGACAATTTAACCATGATATCATTTATATCACAAAGAAGCCATTTTCAAGTGATGAAAAAGTTAGGACACCCTATGCCCTAAAAGCTGGTATTACCACCTTTGGCTGAAATAACCTCAATAACACGTTTCCTATAACTGTAAGCCAGTCTGTGACATCGACTGGAGAACGTTTTTTTCGTTGTTTTTAGGTGTTTCTTGCGAGCACAGCCAGTTTCAAATCACCCCACTGCATCTCAATAGGTTTAAGATACAGGCTTTTGACTTCTTTCATATAAAATATCATATCATATCATAAGTGACCAACAGAAGTGATCAACTGAAAGGCTGCAGCAACTTTTACAGGGACAAACACATAATCATGGTGGCCATCTTTACTGATTCTCTAGGGATCAAGATTGGAGTGACTATAAGTGAATCATGGTTTTGGAAAATCATACTGTAACTGTACATCTTTAGTTGTTAAGTTAGTTAATATAATTCTTAAACAAGATATACACAATGGCTTGTTATTGAGAGCTTATATATTTACTTATTATATAGGGTAAAACACCTGATATAATTATCCTAATTACATGGCGGAAGAGAAAAAGCTGTAGAATAGTTAAAAAGTCTGTCAGTTTGTTTACTGACAATTCCCAGTTTAATATTGCAAGCAAGTGTCATATACTACGAAGCACACAAACTAACATCCAGGACTTATTTAATATGTCTGTACTCCAACCTATGAATTTGGGGTTGGGTTAAATATAGGGTAGTGTTTCATGAGAAGTTTAATCGAGACTGAAAACAGGATGTAACATTTAACCCCATCAGCTTCACCATAGCAAATACACAAAATGTAAATAAATCAGAACAGAACACAGACATTATTGCATAAATGAATAAACTGTATTAAACAAGAATGTACAATAAGTCATATTAACCATACAGTGTCACTCATAATATAGAATGGAATACAACCATTTCTGTGGTCAAAAAATAAAGTACAGTCAACAAGTACAAAAACAAACGTTACATTAACCAATATACATTAAATGAATAATGTACTGCACATCCATAATCATGTCTCTGGATGACTGTGTTTATTCTATTTCTGTTCCATATTCTTGGTAGAATTGTAAATAATATTGTTTGCCAAGGACATGTCAATCTACTCTCAAGTAGACAAGTTCCAACAGCTTTCTTCTTGTGTCTTTTGTAAAATCTGACATAGTTGGTGTCATGGTAAAAGGGATTTAGTGTACTGGGGCTTACTTCTCTGCTAACACTGTTGTAAATTTTCTGTCATGTAGGACTAATTGGGCTTGTTGTTTCCCAAATAAGTTGAGAAAGATAAGCAGCTATCAAGGAAAAGCATACCTTAACTACTCCAAATATCTGAGGACTATTGTCATTGAGAGTTTAATCATTTCAGCGTTATAAAAATATTAGCATTGCAAGTTCTATCATAATTTCTGTTAGGCAACCCGTGCACTAAGGGTTGAGGGGGATAAAATGCAATCCACAGATGAGCTTAGATGGATGGACACGGCCAAAAATGTGTATCTTTTTTTATGGGCCGGGCTTCAACCAGTGCATTTTGACTGCCTCTTGAGGCCACAAAAACAGTCAATCGGTTTAGGCCACATGTCTTCAATTACTGGCTTGAATATGCTACATTTTGCCATTTGTGCACAATTATTTACTACCAGAATACATGAGGAAGGAATATCTGAAAGGGAGGGTTATTTCAATGAAAGGCCCAGATATATCTATAGTCTAGGACAAAGGTAAAAAGAAAAGAAAAACGTTTTACAACTCCCCCAACAATGCGAAAAGCATCCTTTGTTGTGGGTAATAGAGGCCACTAATTCTGGCCACGCCAAAAGGTCACCAGCCTGAATAACATCTGTGACAGAAACCTCTGTGTTTAATCAACAAACACCAAATCAGAACAGCCTCTCAAAATGGAACTATTGCATGTATTGATAGGCATGCATGTTTGTTCATTAAATGGTTGGAGTGATTTTGCAGTGTCTGGCTGAAGTTAAAAGGCAGTGAGAAACAGTCACCAAGCCAGCCACTCCCTTATTCCTTCTCTCTTTCTTTCACTCTCTCTCCCTCTAAAAGATTTATTTAAAGTGCATCTTGTGAAATATATTGGATTGAAACAAACTACTTTTTAAAAGGCATGTGTGAGTACTTGGGATATAAGATTCTGGACTCCTAACACGCTACTTCCAAACCAAACTCATGATGGCGCTACATAATCTCTGCCAATTGGGACAGGATTTAGCTCAGTAGAGCTAAATCCAGCTGCAACCAACAAGACTTCTGACCCTGACCAAGGGTTTTGTTCCAACAGGAGGATCATTCTTTCCAATAAAAGGACTCATTTATACTGAAATTGGTAGCCAGATCTAAAAAATAATAATATTTATTATAATGTTCTCCCCAACTAAATACTGTTTGAATATACGTTAGAAGGACAAAATCTAAAAAAAACACATTTAAAAAAAAATAATCGACAAGAATAATTACAAATAATTTTAGAACATAAAATGGCTGGACTGGCACCCTGAATATGATAGCCAACGTTTAACCATAATGTGCCAAGATTTTTGTCAACAGTGATTCCTCTCATATGATTTTGTTCATGAAATTATAAATCCGAAAGTGTTACCTTGGAATTATTTGGAAAGATGTCAACTCTTTTCTGCTGAGGTGACGTAAACATTGTTGATGACCCATCATCAGAACGTACGCTGGTGCAGTGGGCCCTGGGTTCCTCCTGGTGCAGAACAATGCTCGGCCTCATGTGGCCAGAGTGTGTAGGCAGTTCCTGGAGGACGAACAAGTTGGTGCCATTGACCGGCCCTCACGTTCCCCAGACCTGAATCCAATTGAGAAACTCTGGGACGTTATGTATTGGTGCATGTACAGTAAAGATTTTGATCTTCAATAGATTTTGTTAATCAAGACCCGGTGTGTGATTTAAGTGTTCCCTTAATGTTTCAGTGTAGTTTGGAGTTTTTAATAATATGTTTGAGAGTCACCCTCCCTCATCCCACAACACAGAGCTAAACAATGGCTTAAGAGGATTGTAACATAAGCATGACATGCGGGCAGTGAAGAACTCAATAAATAATTTGAAACTAGTTCATTGGACGCTCACAACCTCAACGGTGTCTCATAGTAGGCATTTGAGGCAGTGACCTTTCACATGCTTCTAAGACATCATTGCCCTCTGTATTTTTCTCTCTGTATTCTCTTACGCCTTTAGCTCTATAGCTTAAGCTGTGATGTAACAGAGCCTCTGAGCCCCAAAGCTCCAGCAGCATGGGTTCTGGGATAGAGAGGCAGTCAGAGAGAGATTAAAGCTCATTCAGAGCAGCAGGTTTATTTTAGGGTGGATAAAAGTGGATTAACATCACAATGAATCCCTGAGCATTCAGATCCAGGGTTCCGGCTCTTATAGGCCCAGCTGGAGCTTGAATCTATAGACGGGTCAAGGCTTTGAATTAAGAAAAAATATGCAGTCCTATATTTCTGATGACACGTATCATCGGTTTCATGTGGAACACTCGACCCTGGCCTTTTAACTGTGTGCGGTGTGGAGGGTTACAGTAAGGATGGATAAGGGATTGACAAGTCCCACAATAGGGCATAAACTCCCTTCTGAACTGTTCAACTTTGTGTTATCTTCATCTTAATTGTAGTAGGAGGTTAGGACAGAGCATAAGCCACCTCAAGATCCTTCCAGGTGTTGCCTGACATGTAAATCATTTGCATAGTTATTGTTGCATCAGTGTGCTGAGCTTGTTTCTTTGAAAATATAACACCAATACAACATCTCTAATTTCGCATAAGAAAACAAATCATGACAAACCAACCTTGATTACGTAGGGCACTACAAGAAATGCCTAAAATGTTTTAACAGCGCCTTATTAGTTACAATATTCAAGATTTGTATTACTATACACATTAATTCTAGAAGATTCTAATGCTGGGGTTTATCATTACACCTAGGCATAATATTGTTTCCGCAGATCGGGAAGGCACAGTCATTTACCTACATTTGAATTGTGAAAAAGGAGGAAATGCTAGAGGCACGTGCTATAGGATGTTAGCTATTAGGTATCGTTTTCAATAAATGTACTGTACATAAACAAATGTGAAGGAAAAATATGCCAATCATAATTACAATGCCACCTGTTCCATTAACCTTAACGCCTGTCCTCCAGAACACTACGTAATGCAGAGTAAAATATCACAAAATCACAAAATATAGTAGGGTTTTCTAACTTTAACATGTGGAATTAAAATATCCACCAGTCTCCCAATGAGGGGAGATAGCAAGAAGTAGCTATGCAGTACATTAACATGGGGAAGATCTAGCATAGCACCCCACCGCAGTTTTTAGAATTTAAAAGTTAGCATGGGCATTTTTCTCCCCAGAAAACCAATGTTCCTATCAATGACCTCCCTCACCTGTGTATCTGTCTGTCTATATGCCGATTTGTAAGAGATAATACTTCAAAGCAAATATAGGACATCAATATTGGACTTTGGGTAGCTCACATGTTCGTAACTGCTGCGTATGAATAATACCCTATCCGGCGAATCTAGTTGGACCATATGTAAGCATTAAGAAGTGAGTGTGCTAACCTATCATGGATAAAGGGTGTTCTTGAACATAATACAACCCAGAGTGCCTGAATACAGCCTACAGCGGCGGTATATTGGCCATTTACAACAAATACCAGAGGTGTCCATTAGCTAGTATAAACAAGTTCAACGCACTGAGTATCAACGTGATGAGTATCAACGCACTGAGTATCAACGCACTGAGTATCAACGTACTGAGTATCAACACAATGAGTATTAACGCAATATTTTTTTAAGAAAGCATAAACAGCCAAACAGCATTAGGGATGTAATGACAATTATACCACAGCATTGAGAAAATCAGATAGAAAGACCTGAACAACCCAGTTTGAATAATGGATCCTGGAAGCGGCCATTTACAGCTCGGCACCCTGCATCCCACGGCCCACTTGGCTCTGGAGGACAGCAGGGTGGGTGCCGGGGTGTCCCTGAAGGGGAGACAAGATGCTGCCGGGCAAGTGGCCTTAACATCTAAGGTCAAGGCTCCAGGGCCGTGAGGGGGTTATGGCCCGGTGAGAGTGTCCAGGGCCGTGAGGGGGTTATGGCCTGGTGAGAGTGTCCAGGGCCGTGAGGGGGTTATGGCCCGGTGAGAGTGTTATCTTTCAGATGGGACTTCGTCGTGGAACATCCCGTGCAATTTATCGTTCCACTGTTGACTCCAGTTCCTGGCTAAATTCCCATGTGTGACACTTCATCGTCCCCCTCCCTAATATGCATATCACTCCTCATATCTCATAATGTTCATTCCAAACACGGCTCCAGTTTCATCAAAATATTTATGAACAAGCATTTTGGGCAGAGCCAGCCAAATGAACGCCTGTCCATAAATATTTTATAAACTCTTTATTTAGCTGTGTGTAATTAACTCTGTAATCAATTCATGCTAACAAACTGGGAATAAGACACCCCCCAAAAAACCTCATTTTGCTGGGCTCTGGCAGTGCTCCTACAGTTCCTCCTTGTTCCTCCTACAGTTCCTCCTTGCACAAAGGAAATACCGGTCCTGCTGCTGGGTTGATGCCCTTCTAGGACCCTGACCAGCTCTCCTCGAGTCACTGCCTGTCTGAGGATACTTCCTCTATGCCCTTGAGGCTGTACTGGTAAACACAGCAAAGCTTCTTGCGACGACATGGCTGGAGGGCCTAGGCTGCAGGTATTACCTCATGCTACCAATTGTGACAAGGACTCTAGCGATTTGCACAACTAGAGAAGAATCCGTCACGAAGGATAAGGAGAGAGCAATTGTCTGTGGCCACAACTTGCAAAACCATTCGCTTTTTGGAGGTTGTCTTGCTGCAGCCTCTACAGTGCGCCTGTTGTCACTTTCATTTGCAAGAGAACAGGTGACATTGATTTACAATTGCTTAGCATTTTGACAACCGGAAAGACTATTCATTTAATATAAATACACCAAACAGCATGTAACCTGGTTCTAAAGTGCTCTTAAGCCCCTTTTAAATATCTTTAAGTAAAATACAGAGTTGGCTGTTGGCCATCTGGCCATCACAGTGTGGGCAATGTGACGCCAAGCAGATGTTGAGCTGAGGCATGCTGTCCTTAAAATATGTGTGGAGCCAGGTGCTTTCCCTGGCAATATCACCTGACCAGGAACAATCTTGAACACCAGACATTACTTAAGAGCCTTAGGAGACTTCTATTAGTCTCCAGGAAGGCATTCCACGCAGTCAAAGCATTAAGCATTTAACTAAGCATGAGCTTGATTTAACAGCCTCAATGTCCAACTTTAGTTCATTGGAGAGGGGCTCATTGAATCATATCATACATGGAGAAACATTGTGTAATATGCATTTCTGTATCCTTTTTTTCATTGGTAAATAACTGATACAGAATCAACAATAGCATTTGAACACCGGTCTGATTCCTACATGGTCCTCCAGGCTCTTAAATTAGGAGAAGAGGAAAGAAGATTAGCTGTCTCCTTCAACAGGCAACAATGTCCCATTGTCATTACCTATTTCCTAGAAGGAGATAGATAAAAGCAGTAGGTTGGAGTCTTTAAGCAGTCAAAGGACAATGTGAAAAAAGCAGTTTGTGCTCTCATATTTTTCGCGGGCAGATTTTTTTAAGACGCTAAAATTTTAGCATTTCTGGCACAAATTCCATTCAAGTCTTGGTATTATGATGCAAACATTTAATTTATATGGGTATTATTTGGAAATTATTTGAAACAAATTGTTGACAAGAAATGGATGGGATCTCTTTCAAATCTTGCCAGGTAAAGAAACAAATACAATATTTTACAAGCAACTTTGTCCTTCCTCAGTCCTGACTTCACTAGGATTAAGTATAAAATGTGTCCGTGGGTATTTCAGTGCCACTGCAGCTACTTCCTAGGCCAATGAGAAGAGGGACTTTGCTCCATAATGACTTCCCAGAGATTTGATTCTGAGAGTTGCTTTGCAATCCCACAGATATAGCTGGCAAATGTTAACTACCAGAGTATTGTGTAATACCAAAACCCTCCTCCATTCTCCCTCTGCTATGAAGACAAGCAGTTGTGTGAATCTTTTCATATCCTAATCCCCACAAAATAATGCAATTATTTGCAATTATTTTGTGTGTGAGTATTTCTGTGTTAGACTCTGACCTAACATATTTTCTGTTATCTTAAACCGTCCTCTTTAGAATGGATTCCTGTTCTTTACATTTACATCACCATAAATGACGCAATGATTGGACAGTTCCTGTTGTGTTTCAAGAGAGAATTGATCTAAAAACAAGTTAACATTGAATATTCAAGCATTTTGATAGTAATATTTAATTCCTTCAAAAATGTATAATAATATCTTATAACTAGTATAGAAGTAAAATGTACTGTGTTAGTTTCAATAGTGAAGATGCTCAGCTGAACATATAATCACAGAATGGGAAATCCGGCTGACATGAGATGAGACCCTTCTGATTAACCCTGGACAAATCTGAACTTTGTCCACTAAATCTAACAGAAAATCTCAAACGGAAATGGAATCACTGAAATGATGATCTGTACTGGAAGGGCCTATAACCGTTTGTTGGTTGCTACTACTATGGTATGTGTATGTGTGTGTGTGACTTTGTCTCAAAGAACCTACCACATCCTCTTACATACAAACCTGTCAGAAAACATAAATGCACAACCCATCTCACTACAACTGGGTACATCAAAAAGACTAATCAAGCCTCGTTTATAAGATTAATGTACATAAATCTCTGTCCTGAAATATTCTCTGCAGATTATGACCATTAATCAGGGATGTGGGGGCAGTGGGCACCATTAATGTAATTGTCAATCAAATGCAAACCGGATCCATCCCAAAAAAATTTATGAGACTACTTTTCTCGAACTAACCAGCCTTTATACACCTAGTGCAGATGAAACTAGCTAATGCTGATGCAATCATATACAGCACCAGTCAAAAGTTTGTACACACTTACTAGAGCAAATGTGTTCAAACGTTTGACTAGTACTGAATATGCAGAGAAACTGTTATTTTAACTATGGAAACATTTGCTCTATTTATAAATGCATTGTATTCATTATGTGTAAAAATGCAGTCCGCTAAGGTGTGGTTTGCAAAAGTTGAGAGGTTCAGGTCATGTGCTCTGTGGTTTTACATTTTCCGTTCCTGATGCTGACGCAAACAGCAGACAGTGGTTGTCAGAGGATACGCTTGATCAATCTCATCTATATTCTACATCTCAGAGCTACATCTGCATTTTGGCACATAAGTTGCAAGGAAGTCCTAGAAGGTGAACTCTATCTAAATACCTTTTAGACTGTTCCAATAGAGCATTTTTGAATCCTTTAAATAAACGTTTCTAAATGCACAATAAGGTCAATGTAACGGGCAGGTTATTGCTTGCAATTCAAGGAACATCAGTACAATGGGGGGAATCCAGTTCATATTTAAACTGGATCTGCATTGTTCAAATGATATTCCAATCTCTGTCACGCTACATAGCCCAGGACAAACTTGAATTGCTCTTCGTTGGACAGGGCTAGTATGGCCTGTTGACATATCACTAGACATCTTGCTAACAACTGCAAGACTTACGTAAAAGGCTTAAGTAAAGTCAAATTGAATAAAGAGAAATTAATATTTAATTAAATGAAATTATTATAAGTAGAATAATGCATTTTGTGAATAATATTTATAGAATTGAGTGATTAGTGTCAAAAACCACAAGCCTTTATAAATTCTAACAGCATGACTGTTCTCTGAGGGAACAAAGTGTTCTGTTCCCTTATCCCTGGTGACATATATGCAGTGCCATCAAGCAATACTACATCATTTGCATAACCTCAAAAAGACACTCACTGTACACTGAGGTCTGCAACTGAAAAAGCCTGTCTTTTCCTCTACTTGTCATTTTTGCATTTTGTACATTGCTGTGGAGAAATTATAAAACACAAATATTTTTGGTCGATTTATTTTCCTTTAACCAAGGCCATAATGGGTGGAAGCAAAACCGAGGAATTCCTGGTAAACTTCTAACCCTTAACATTTCTGTCACAGCCACCTAACTGGTTTCAACAGAAGTAATCAAACCATCAAGGAAACTGGTGAACGTTGTTTTACAAAGAAAGTGAGAGAGATCACTGGATGAAACGAGCACAAAACCATGTATACAGAACCTGGGATCAAATAACATTCATATAAACAAACTTTGTTAGTTATAATATGAGTGTTTGTCACAGAGGTGACGTAGAAGCTTTCATTCAAGCTTTCATATTGGTTGTTAAGCTAACAGATGTGAGAAAAGCAAAATAGAACAACCATTTGAAGACAGTTTAATCGTAATGCGTTAGAAGAAATACATTCTACATGATTATTGTTTTGGTCATACACTGAGACACGACTTCGAGAGTGTGAACAACAATCTTATACACGTAGCATTTTGTTTCTTATGCTTTGTCAAATTCCCCTTCTACGGAGGTTTGCAACAAAAATAAATGTAAGAATGCACCCGCACAAAACACCTTTCTTGTGCTGTTTAACAAACGCATACTATTGCATCCAGAAAGGTTTATTCAACATCGGCAACACATTGACTCTTTTACCCTCATCAGAGTAGACCATGAGATTGGTGAAAATGACTCTGAGAAAATAGGAGCAATTTCATAACCAGTTACTGTACCTGATACTGCACCTAACAATATACTGATATCTAAAATATCATACTAACAATTTCATTCAGATTTCAATGTAATTTTAACACTTAAAACAATGTTTTTTTTTTTTTTTTTCTTATTGACCAGGCTTGGATTGGAAAGCAAATTCATGATAGTCAAATTAGAAAATAATATGTATCATAGTAATATTGTGTAATAAAAAATATTTGCATCAACATAAGAGTTACTATGCTTATAATTCTGTTTACATTAGGAAATAAAATGCTAGATAACTTAGTTTGCCTAATGTTTGAATTTACACCGGCATGTTAAAAACATGCTGTAGAAGATTGCGGGAAAATCGAGCAATATGCATGTGCACAGCACAGAAACTTTACTGTTCCAAAAAAATGGTATTATAATTTCCAAAATCCAGGACCTTCTATCAAAAATGTGGCGCACACTACCGTGGAAGGTGCGGCCTGGAGCTATCGATATCTGCCAGTTTACACAACAAAATAATATATAGTCTCGAGGCTTGTTCAAAACATCTCGGAAAATGTGACATAACATAAACAAGCCCTACATCATTATCTTTTGTCATGATAGACAGTAGGTAGTAAAAGCTCTATGAATTTGAATTTTAACGGACAGATAATGGTGTTGTATAGATTAACATTCCAATTGACACACATTTTGGAATACACAAAATGGTAAAATGCAGAAGTGACCAATGTTTACTAGAATATTGACAGCTACATTTGTTTATGTTAGTCAAGTAACAGAACCACATGGCATACTACGTTTTTTGAGAATAGGCAATCGCAAACTGGTATCCACGTAAATCAACGTAAACTCCAACAGATTTTCTGATACAGAAAAAAATTAAATTGGGACAATGCACACGGGAAGATAACGTTTTCCCCCAATTGGTCTTTTTAATCATTTCCATCATTTCAAAACACAGATTTGCTTTGATGTCATTTTGAAGAGGAAAGGTCAAATAACAAAATACATCTATAATGCTGTTTCAATGGAGATGGTTGAAAAGGTGTGTAAAACACACACCGCTAAGAATACAGTAATCAACTAATATTCCCATCATTCCATGCTAACAGAGTTCGTACTTAAGAGTCATAGTCTTCAATGGCATCCTATTACCTATATTCGAAAGAATAGGGTCGCATTTGTGACTCTAGCATTGTTTGTTGGACTAGGTAGGAGAACGTGATTGTTAGAAATATTGGTGCCAGGAGCACCTGTCACAAGGCTCAGCCTGAGAACAGCATCAGTATTAACCACAAAAAGTACTAATAAAATACTTATCTTTCCCATCTGAATACCATACCAGCTGCTGATAAAGTATTTTATAATAAAGTACATGTACATACTATTTAATTCAAATTCTGATGCAGTATTAACCTTGGCATTTTGACAAAATATCCTCTCGGATATTTACATGGGAAAAATATTTTTTTCAAGCATTAAAAACAAGCTTATACTATGGGTTTGCAATAGAATAAAAACACGACTTTGCTGAAATAAGGAAAATACAGAATTGCATAGCAGATTAGGATATAACTGAACAGGAACATTTTTGGTATGATGCGCTAGGTTTTACTGCGGTGTTCTCCTCTGTATGTACATAATGAAGTATTTCCATTTCAAGTCCTTTAATATTTTTACTCATCCACAGTAGAGACCGGTGTACAGTCTCTTTACTTTAACTCTTAAAGAAGACTCACCCAAACCCTATTTGGGGTATTTGTTTTGAAATGTAATGATGCTACTGTTCATACAGCGCCAAAATATTTTGTATGTCAGAGAAAATACTGAACTGTGAAAATACAGGAATAGTGTAATGTTAAATTGATTGTTGACATGCAAAACCTTTTGGCACTATCAGCAATAGACCAAAGAAACAAATACTAAAATATTGTTTTGGGGAGAATCCTTTAATAAGGAAAGATTCATCATTTCTGCCACCTTGTCCTCTCATTAGCTCCTTTGATCTAACAAATCTGTAGGAGTCTTTTTCAAGAAAACATTTATACTTTGTCAAAAGTGCCATTTTGCTACATTTATTAACTGATTCATGGTCAGTCACTGAACACAAACACAGTCACACGCGCGCGGACACACACACACACACACACACACACACACACACACACAGTCACGCGCGCACACACACACACAGTCGCTCGCACACACAGTCACCCGCACACACACACGCACAGTCACACATACAGTCACCCGCACACGCACACACAGTCACCCGCACACGCACACACAGACACCCGCACACACACACACAGTCACCCGCACACACACACACAGTCACCGGCACACACACACACCCGCCCAGGGAGATTTAATGTGTAAAAAAAAAAGAAAAGAAAGGTGGGGGGGCGAAAAAGAGAAACAGTAGGAAACAAAAGATGCACTCCACATTCCAGCTGGTAAAGCTTTGAAAAGAACAAGCACCATTAGGAAAAGGCCTCCAAAGTCCTCCGCTTGGGGAGAGAGTTCAGCAGTTTCACCTTGACTCTGTGCTCCCAAAATAAGCACAAGAGAAACAAGACTACATTCAGGCTCTCGCCACTGCTCACAGTCAGTTCACAGTTTCTGAAATGTCTTCAGGCTGTTTTGTGGTTGTCTCTTTAGTTCTTTCCACTCGTGTAGGTATGTTAGTAGGCAAGACAGGACGTAGCTTTTTTTAATAAAATAAAAAAAAAGAAAATCCTTCAGCCCAAGATATACATTTCCAATTTTAGGGAAACGAGACGCGGTCATATGTTTGTCCGACTCAGTGTCCAGAAGGGTCCTCACCGCCGCTGCTGTGCGTAAACGGGATGCGCTAGCGTCACATTCAAAGAGTCATTGTGCTGGACCAGCGACGTGTGCTGGTAGTGGAGGACAAGTTCTTTGAGTGAGCTGTACAGGTTGTAAGGCTCTGCAAAGCCAAACCCTGAGGGCGTCTTGTTGATGACACAGTGCTTCACCTCACCATCCACACTGTAGAGAGGGGGGGGCAGAGAAACATGTTGTTTTAGGTCAGGGTTGCTTCATTCCAGGCAAACACCAAGGCCGACCTGACACCATCATCAACATTTTCAGAAAGTTCAATAATATTTCAGCAAAAGCTGCTTGAGAAGAGTCTTTGTAGAAAGAGCAATGGGACAGATTTAAACCCATGCTGCACCGGAATACACATGGACTGGATTCAGTGGCTTAGACCGCTGGACAATATGGCATATTTAGCATTCCAGAACGTCAACAGAATACCGCCCACTTGGGCCAGGTGCCATCATCTATGTGTAAACTGATAAAGTTATAACACGAGAAATCAGCAGCTGGGGAGTCATTTGGTTGAATTGGCTAGTGAATAAATAAAGAGGTTTAATATAGCCGTAGCATTTTGCCAGGTTCAAGAGATGACCAGACCTTCTGAAATAGAATCAGAATGTTGCGCACAGGTTGACAACTGGTTGCAGTAAAAGGATAGGGAGCAGTGCAGCACAATCTGAACAAGGTAAATAATATTGCCTCAGTAACCCAATCCGGGTAGTGTCAGGTGAAGACATACTGACATAAGGTGTGCAAACGGAAGTAGTACAAGGTCTTAATACATACACAACACTGCAGGCATAGCACCCAGACTTGCTGCTGTCTCGGACCAGGAATGTTCCATCTCTCTTCCCCCGAAGGAGGGCCTCAGCCTGCAGCCGGTTGATGTTGCCCAGCTTCCAGGAGCGCTCATCATGATGGGGGAGGTCCTCATCGTCTTCCACCATGGAGTATTGACTGGAGAACAAAGTAGTGCAGAAGGAGCGAGTTACAAGGAGAAAGCTAAAGTTACATGTTGAATGGCAAACATTCAATGACGTTTCAACCATAACAACGGTGCAGCTTGCTGTTCACTAGCTCAGTCAACTTTACAAACCGGGAAAGACAAAAAGGATAACGCAAGTCTACAATACTCACTCTTCCGTGTTCTCATTCTTGATTTCCAGCCACTCGTTGAGCTTCTTCTGACGAACTCCTTTCTGGGTCAACCACCTGTAACAGAAGAACCACGACGCCACCACTTAGACGCAGGAAGTGCCAAGTACCCTTCATAGGATGGAACCTGCCTTGAAGATACTTAAGACGAGGTTGTGACCAAGAGGTTCCCTACATGAGATATTGATCCCTGGTCTTGCGGAGCTGGATGAGGTCTGGCTTAATGCTGTTCATCCGCTTGTCAATCTCTCGGTAGTCAGCAGCCTGCTTTTTCAAGTCCTCCTCCAGACGCCGCTTGCTGTCCACAATCTCACTGATACGAGACTTCAGCTTCTCATAGTTTCCCATGATCCTAAAGGACAAACAACGACTTCTAGTCACGAAAGAACAATGCTTTGCCGGACATGTGTTTTCGGGTGGAGATTTATGGATTGTATATCCGGGTCCTTACCGTTGGATCTCCTTGTCGTTGCCATCCCTCCGGAACTTCTCGATGTACTCCTTACTGTACCGCTCTTGTGTTTGGCACTGCTCCTCAAATATTTTGATGGTTTCATTAAACGCTTCAATTGCAGTTCTTTTCATCTGAATTTCCTGGGAGGTCCTTGTGTACTCCTCATAGAGACGGTCATACTCCCTGTTTTTCTCCTGGTACTGCTGGTGGTACTCATGGAGCTTCTTCCCCACAGCCTCAATGCTATCCTCCTTCACTACCTGGTCCTGAGAAAAAAGGAACGGGGAATGGTTCAGGACAACATATCAATGAAGACCTTAACAACTGTAATGTACTGTACGACATTTCCCAAAGATGGAACACGCATGATGATGCTGATGGTTACCTGTTGGTGCTTAGAGACAGGAAACTGCAGCTTTACATCTAGCTTGGGGTTGTACTGAGCCAGGGACTCGTTGCGGTAGTGGTTGATAAGCTCCACCACTGAGTTAAAGGTCAGGGGGTCTGAGAATCCATACTTCCCATCCCGGTGGAATATCTTGATAAGCTTATTATTTCCCCCCTTTCTGTAAACATCGGGAACCAATTAAAAACATAATAAGTAATCATCATCATCATGAAAATACGATTTTAAGAGGGAGGGAAACTTGTGTAAAAAAATTAAAAAGTATAAACTTACCTCAGCGTGAGTGTGTAGTCACCATGCATCTTGGTGGAGGCGTCACGGACCAAAAACGTACCATCAGCCGTGTCCCTCAGCTTCTCGTTGACCTCCTCGCGGGAGATGTCTCCCCAGTACCACTCAGCATCCTGCAGCGCCATGTTGTTGTTCATACTGCTGTTAGCAACAACAGGGGGCGTGGGTTTGGGTGGCTTGGGAGGTAGTGCTGTAGTAGATAGAGCGGACAGAGAGGTGGTCGCTTACTTCATGTGATGGTAAAGTAGATCCCTGTCTACTTTAAACAGGGGAATGCCGTAATTAGCCGCTGTATATCTCAAGAATTAATGGCTGTAATGTCATTCTTAGCCTGTGCATTTCAGTAGAGCTAGGATCTGAAAATATACAGTACTCTATAACAACTGCAAGGGGCAATTTTAGTGGCTTTGAAAAGAATAAAATACAAATGGACTCCCCAACGCGCCGGAAAGTCATTGGAAACCACCTAAAAATATGTACCAATCAGCAGTATCCTCTCCTCTTATGAAGCCCCTCTCTCCATCAAATCCTTTCCATTCAATTACAGTGGGCTAAAAGAATGCCACTGCTTGAAGACTGGTCCGCATAAGATAGATAGAGGGGAGATGAGAGGGCAACGGGTGAAAAGTAGAATGGATTTCATTCATAAAAAGGAGCCTATTCACCATCTTCAGTCCACTGTATTGGGGCCTAACCATCACAAAGAGACATTGATCATTTGCAGTCCTTCCAGAGTGCAAACATTTCCTCCTATGTCTTTATGCAGAACAGACACAAAAAATAATACAAATACATTGCACAATTGCAGGCCAAAATTTAGCACAGCTCTGAACAAGCAGCTTAAATGCAATTTAAACTGAGCTCTATACCATTACTGAATCATTTTAGTCCTATATCAGCCACAAATCTATTGTGCATTTTCTTAAAAGATTTAGTAAGAATGTGCTGATACTGCAGTTACTAGATTACGTTTTAGATCATGATGAGCGTATGACCTATACCGTCCACTAGGGACAACATGAGTGGCTATTAACTTCTGGTAAGCCTGCAGCTTGTTAGAGGGTTGAAGAAAGGAATTATATATATGTAACAGATAAGTGCTAAGCAATCGCAAATGAAGTTGAGGACAAAGTGCTCCTAATACATCAGCGGGAAGTCATTTTGAAGTTTGAAAATGTACAGTATTTTTCTTCATAGCTTTTAATGTTTGCTAGAGTGCAGTGGTAGAACATTAGACTGAAAGTTAATTAGTTCCATACCAAGAGTTGGCAAGCTGTTAAAGGGAAACTCCACTGCTAGATACCTTGGAGTGTTTTTTTCAAACAAACATATTTATAAACCATTAGAGGTGTTTCAGACAATTATACACCACAGCATTATTTTTTGATACTTGGCGCCGAGAAAGTTCAATCAATGACGTCAATATCTAAAAATTAATAGTTAGGTTAGTTTTTAGCAATTATTGTGGCCCTCGTGTATCGCCGATTGCTTAGTTATACTAGTAGATGGTACATAAAAATATCCTTATTCAATAAGTCTTTTAATTATCTCAACAATGTGTATCAGCCATGACTTTGCAGGATAGCCGGGTTGACACATTTTCTCTGGCTTTGTAAACGCTACACCCTGACTGAAGTTCTCTAGAACTCTGTTTGGAACATCCTAAGCGACTGCATTGACAGGTCCCTGGCAATTTCCAGTCAAACCAAGCTTCGTGGTTTTGTATTGAACAGATCTAGTCACTACTCTGTAAATGGTCTCTTCACAGCCACGTAATACTCAGGGTCAAGTATCCATCGTCTCTGAAGCTGGTTTCATAGTAGCCCTTTGCAAAAATCCTTCCGTTGAAATGGGCTTTTTTTCAAAAACCGCTAATTACCGCATTGGCTTGGCATGAGTGAGAAGAACCTGTGAGGGCCAGATGCCTAGCTCATAGGGGCAGGCAAGAGACAGCAGAGCTGAAATGTCAGCTGCTATTTTTAACCTACCAGAGCTGCAGCACTCCCTTTGTTCCTGCTGTCTGTCTGCGTTAGCAACATGACTACTGACCCGCTGTAGAGGAGCTCACAGGCAATGTGTATTTGATATAACAAAAGCCACACACATACAGATTAAAACACGCCACAGCGCAACAGTACATAAACAGTATATGAAAACCCAAGAGGTTTTAGCCCTTCCTAAATACACCAGACGGGACAGAACGAAGCCCAGAGCTTGGACACGGCAAGAGGGCATGACGATGACGGCTGCAGGTTTTGGTCCGACAGTGAGGGTGACGTTTCAACACCGTGAAAACAGATAGCGGTGCCGTGTGAACTTTCTGAGCGGCTGCTAGTGCGGCTGGCCTCAGACTCTCATGTCCTTGCAACACAGAAGCCAATGTCTGAAAGCATGCTTAAAGACTTGGCATGCAGTCTCCAACGTGACTGGGCCGGTCAGGTCACCTACCTGGAGCGTCCATCTCCAAGTACAATAAAGGCTCACAATCTGCATCCAACCAAGGTCTTAGACACAAGTCCTCCAGATGTTCCATGCCTCAGAAACCGCCGTGTGAATGATAACGTTGCACATTTGAATTATAATGAAATATTGTAATCCGTCTAGCTCTGTTCTTACCAAACGTGCACCTAGAAACCCACTTAAAGAAATACACTATTATAGGCAGCTGGCATTCTTTCTTGCTCAGTAACAGTGTTACATCACTTACCACAGCCAATCGCGCGAGGGGACTGTCACCGACCACTCCTGCATCTTTCAATAGTGATGAAGCTCATTGGACTTTTTCCTTTTTTGGCTTGCTCCAGCTGTCCCTCGACGTGCAAGTATCTACACACTGTGCAACACACGCGGGCTAGACGCTGACAATTATCTCTCCAGTACACAGCATCCTTCCCAAATACAGATCAGACCATAGCTGCGTTAGAACCATGCAACATCTTCTCTTAGCTTAGCGCAGTGAGAGAGAAAAAAACCCTGCAGCCTCTTTTCCTCAATCTATGGCTCTTAGCCCTCCCCCTGCACGTTGCTTAGCCACTCCCCCCCCCTGCACGTTGCTTAACCACTCCCCCCTGCACATCGTGTACCCGTTTATTCCAGCCCCCTGTTGGCACGGAAACAAAGCCAGCTCTGCTGCTGCAGTACACAGGCAGACCTGAGCAGCTTCACTACATCCTTAAGCTTGTAGCCGGGTCACAGCCACCCTCCCAACGGCGTCCCTCACCCAGAGGCTCCAAATACACCCATAATCCTCCAGGAACGACACTCAGGAAATCCAGACAGCATTCTCATTGCAGCTGAAGGCCATTAAAATAGCCCAGTTCTGGGTACAGGGTTTAACACACGGGCCACAGGAAGGTTATTGTCATCCCAGGAGTGGTTTGAGGGAGGGGCCGTCTTTCCACACACAGCTTGGGAATGATGAAATTGGCCCCATTAGCTGGCCGTCAATATACCTGATGAAAGCTTATCAGAGTGATATAAGGGGAATGTGCACTCATTACAAGGAACGTTTATGTTGCAATTTAAGTGAAAGAAATATCTATATCTGAGAAAAATATAGGCACAGTAATACTGTGCTACACATACACTTGGCTCAACTTCCATTTAAGGCCTCTCTTATTTCAGGTGAAAGGATAGGGTCAAAATGGAACGTTCTACACTGTATTACCAAGATGAATCAGCCAACCATTACAACCACGCTGCTAGAGAGCAGGGTTATATATAGGGCCTGTATGAACCAACATCCTCTAAATGTATAACAGTGGAAAGAGTGAAAGTCACAATGACAGTCGGACAAAAGCACCTGCAAAAGGACAAAAACGTAAAAAGAAATAAAAAACTAAAAAGGTAGACAAGAGAAAGAAATGCCTTGAGGAGAACCTGTTCTTGTTACAGCTCAAGCAGGCTGGTAATACTTCACAAATGAAAAACCTGTCAGTCTAGATCAGGGGTGGGCAAATATTTTGGCTCGGGGGCCACATCAGGATTTTGAAATGAAATGGAGGGCCACATTTGTTTTTGTACTTTGTTAATCATAATTGATTTGAAGGCCAGAATAGGGCAAAAGTTAAAACATACATTACATATGTACAGTAGATCCCATATAAGGTGTAAATAGTTAAAATTCTGACTCAGATCTATAAGAATGGGCTGGTGAGTTGTTTTTTTAATTTCCCCCAAAATAATTTTATTACATTCCGTGGGCCGGATGGGACAGCCTCGCGGGCCGCATTTGGCCCCCAGGCTGTAGTTTGCCCACCCCTGGTCTAGATCCTGTCCTAAGACATAGTACAGGGGTACTAAGGCCTATTCATCTTTGTTTCAATGTGTAGTAAAACCTAAGCTTTTGCAATGCATCAGATGCGTCAGATGCGATTATTAAAAGTAACAAACTTACGTTGCAAGTTGTGCATGTTCTGGCAAAGGCACCAGTGGTCAGGTATGAACTCTCAAGTCCTCCTGAAAAGTTCCATTCTGTTGCTTCGACCGGGATCTCTGACTGAGTTCTCAGGGAGGTGACGGCCCGTTCCTTGGTACTTAAGGAAATCCAGGTAATCCGGTAACTCTCTGGGTCGGACGCATGTGTACCATGCGACTGCTCGCTAGTCTGACTCCTTGATCTGACACAGGTGGTGTGAGAGAGGGGGAGGGCTGGGATTATGTGCCTCACTGTACCTATCTCTTGCTCTCCCTGGCTCTACCCCCCCCGTCTGTCTGTCTCACTGTACCTATCTCTTGCTCTCTCTACCCCCCTCCCCCCTCCCCCCTGCCTGTCTTGCTCTCACAGACTTCCCCCACCCATATGTCCCTCACTCTAAATGTTCTGCCAGGGAGTCAACCAAGTTTCTCACTCACTCACTCACACACACACACACACACAGAAAAACACACACACGCACACACAGCCACACACACAGCCACACACACAGCCACACACACAGCCACACACACAGCCACACACACACTCGCTCTTTTTCTCAAAGAAAGGGGGTGGGGAAGGAGGGTGTTCAGTCTTATGATTAACTGACACAGGTTCAAATATTTGCTGAGTTGGGCACTTTAGGGCTGGGCGGGTATGTTAGGGAGGAGGGAGGGGTTAGACAGGGAGGCAGAATGGGGGGGGGGGGTGCTTTGGCTTTAAGAAGTAGGAGCAGCCGCTGGGCTAACAAGGGGTGCACTGTGGACCAGACCGAGTTTACAGCCAACCAAATCTAAGTGGGCCTTTGACTGCTTACTTAAAATAGGCCCCCGGTAACTGGGAGGACGCACGCACACACTAAACACACACACACAAGGCTACAGACACACACAGACAGACAGACACCCACACAGACAGACAGACACCCACACAGAGATACAGACACAAACACGGATACAGACACAAACACGGATACAGACACAAACACGGATACAGACACAAACAC
>JACXGK010008344.1:0-22748 GCA_016801125.1 Novumbra hubbsi
AAGCAACATGAAGAGGTCTGGCAGACCCAAAGCAACATGAAGAGGTCTGGCAGACCCAAAGCAACATGAAGAGGTCTGGCAGACCCAAAGCAACATGATTCGGAAGACTGTTTCTGAGTCTACTGTGGCGCCTCACCAGACAACAGACTCAAGAACATTTTCACACTGGTTGTAAAAGTAATCAATACTCAGTTTAAACCGTGAGGACTTCAAGCTGCAGGTTTGACAGGTCAAGTGCCAGTAAGAAAGCTTTTGCTAATCTTTGGTTTGTTCACAGGGTTTTTGACCATAACTGCCAGACATGGAGGAGGAAGCGTGACGGTCTAGGACTCATTGTTGGATCCAGAGTTGGCAACTTGCACAGAGTGAGTGGCACCCTGAACCAAAAGGTCTAGCACAGAATGTTGCAGCACCACGCAGTACCCTCTGGGGAATGTTCAGTTGGTCAAGGGGTCATCCTACAGTAAGATCATGACCGAAACAAAGCTCTAAGCTATGTCAGAACTAACTTAGAAGAAAAGGAAAAGAAGGTAGGCTTCAAATCATGGAATGCCAAACACTGTCTTCAGAATGAAACCCCATCAAGTGATGTTTGAAGAAAGTCTGTTATTTATGTTGGCAAATGTTTATTTTGCTTTAATTTCAGAGTACATTAAGACATTAAACTGTGTGAATTTCAATAAAGACGGTCGAATCTGAATCTTGTCAGAATGTCTTGGCAAGACCTTGGCAGATTGTAGCCACAGTTACATGTTGGTATTCATGTTGGGGCCCTAAGTAGTGTCTGGTTCAATGCCAATCAGCCAAAATACGGAGAACTCACTCTCTATGGGGATTCCGTTCATGGCCCAGGTGATGATGGGCTTGGGTGTTCCACTGGCCCGGCAGGTCAAGATCCCTTTATCTCTGGGGGCCAGCACCAGGTTCTCCGGATGACGGATCCAGAAGGGGGCCGCTGGGAAGAGTGGAACAGGACGCGCAATTGGTTAAAGTACCAACATGGAGGTTAGAATGGGTGGGAAAAAGGGGGTAGTAGGAGGCAGGGTGGTAGGAGGGAGGGTGGTGGTAGGAGAGTGGTGGTTGGAGGGGGGGTGGTGGTAGGAGAAGGGTGGTTGGAGGGAGGGTGGTGGTAGGAGGAGGGTGGTTGGAGGGAAGGTGGTGGTAGGAGGGAGGGTGGTGATGGGAGGAGGTTGGTAGGAGGCAGCGTGAGGCAGCGTGACCCACCACTGACGGTGACGTTGAAGGTGTGCTCGACGGTGCCCAGGCGGTTATGCCCGGTGCAGCGGTACACCCCCACGTCCGCCTCCGACACGTCCTCGATGCGCAGGGTCTTCTGGAAGTCCAAGAACGAGGTCCGCGAGGCGGGAAACTCCCCGCTCACCTTACTCCATGTAACCTTTGGGGTTGGACTGGCGGAGGAGATGGTGGCGTGGAGAGAAGAAAACACAAAGAAAGAGATAAAAACGAGATAGCACATCATTTTCCATTGAACTAGGTCAGAAAATGGCACAGTCTCGTCATTATGAACCCATTTTAGAGTGTCATGGCAACCATGTACTCACAGCCCTTCAGCGATGCACTCCAACTCCAGGACCTCGCCTCGAAGCACCATCTTGGAGCTGCTGAGGCCCGAGGGAACGAGAAAGGTGGGTCCCCTATCGCCTGCTGAGCCGTCTGCAGTCAGTAGAAGGCATCAGAGGCAGTTACCCGTCAACAGGGGATACTGTTCTGCATGTTCTATATCTATGGCTTTACTGACGTGGAGGCTCAGGCCAGTGTACTACCGCCGGAAACCAGCAGGGGGCGTTTAAATGGGATTTGTGTTTAAGCTGACATCAGCGCTAACGGTGAATGTCTCTGCAAGCCTAGAGGAAACTGCCTTTAAGAGTCTACTGCTGTGTGCAGATTGTTGGAATGAATACAAGCTAATCATCACTCACTGTATGTATTGGTGGGGTTTTTTGTAGGGCCATGCTTTTCTAAGAGGTGGTGGATATCTTTAGAACACAGTCTGTTTTCTTTTTTACCACCAAATACTTGTTAAATTGCTTTAGGTGCCTAAGACTTTTGCACAGTCCTATAGCTGCAGTCGTGATAATGGCAATGTTGACACATAAGGCCGGACTCCCTTATCTCTGACTGACAAAGCTGTGCCAGATTTGTTCCAATCAATATCTACACATGACACTAGTCTTCAGGGTGACATACAGACAGAATAAAAACTAACTGAGAGGAAATGAAAGCCGGAAGAAATTGAGAAAAGGTTTTATAAGTGTATTGGGAGGAAAGGATTAGGGCTGGCAGGGTGAAGGGAACAGAATAGCTTTGTGCTGTGCTGGTCGTGGGTTGGAACATTGGCGGTGGTAAATCTGCCAATCGGCTTTCACTGTAACACAGGCAAAGCTTTTCAGAAGCAGCCTACTGAATAAAATACCATTTTAATTTACAAGATCAGGAAGGTAATGGAGGAACACTGATGCAATGGTTCATTTTAGTAAGTCGAAATTAGGTTAATTGCGAGTTGCCATGGAAAATAGTGTAGTCTTTAACAAAATGTTAATTAAAGGAGCAGGAACCTGAAATTGTTAAGTTGAGTTCCAGCACTGGTTGGTGATCTGTCAATGTTAGTGCGGTTAAATGGTAGTACGGGTGGATTGTTATGGTTAAGGAAGATTGACTAAGGGAAAGGAGTTACTAGTTGACTTCTACAGGAGGGAATCACCACTTGGGGGAGTCAAAACTCACCACTAAAAAAATCAGTTTCATTGTACAAAGCAGCAACAGTCTCATTGAATGCATCCACTGTAACACAACAGAAAATGATCAAACGTGCTACAAGCTGAAGACAATGAATTATATAAAACATGTAAGACACACAGTTGCTGGAAAAAATACACATGAACACTTCAGACATGAGTTGAACTACTCCCTTATTTATCTCTAAACTTTGAGATCAGTGTTTAAAAATATATGAATGAGAATTGGAATCCAGGTCTGGAATGCTTGAATCAAACTGTCAACAGGACATTTTGCTGGGCGGATGACTGGTTAAATGAAAAGTAAAGAAGATATGGTCATCAACCTGGTCTATTAATCTAATGCCTGGACATTGTGGCAACAGCAGTGCTAAAAAATTTAATGAATGACAAAGCCTTCTGTGTTTACAGCCAATCAGGGCAAGATCAATTCTTCTGGGTTCACAGCCAATCGGGGCATGATAAGGCCTTCTGTGTTTACGCCCAATCAGGGCATGATTAGGACTCCTACAGAATCAGCTGGTGGCTGGCTGGCTGCATTGCACATAGAATGTCTATGATGTCATTTGACATGTGCCTCTTCCTAATGACAACTGGAATTTGGAAACATCTTGGTTTGGAGTGGAGAGAGAAAAACATTGTACACAAACTGACATAAACAAACACACACACACAAACAAAACTCACACACCTACTGTAAGCACCAAATTGAACATGCATAAATCCCATAAATCCACTTACAGTCCAGAACCATGAGGTTGATGGGCTGTTTCTGCTGGATGGTCTGCGTGTGGGGGAAGCGAGCGTAACAGGTGTAGTCTTTCCGTGTGTCCTCCGCTAGGACATTGGAGAAGTACAGGTCTCCATTCAGGCCCTTGGACACACGGCTACTCTGAGGTAGTCTCTGGAAGTCTGAGAGAGGACAGCCAATGAAAATTACAATGTTGAGGCTTTTGCCCGATTAGAAACCCAACAGACTAATCTAATTTCCACATCCAGAAAAAAACAGTCTTAAATAAAGGGGCTGTAGGTAGCTCAGCAGTTCGAGCTTCTGACCAGTAACCAAAAGGTTGTTAAATCAGAGTCGGCAAGATCCCTGAGCAAGGCAGTTAACTCTAACGGTTCCCCAGGTCGTTGCTGTAAATTAGGTGTTTTCTATAATACATTAATGGTACAAATAAAAAAGGACTTGTTAACAAGGTTTGTGTTCCGCATGGACCATAGCGTTCTGACACCAGAGTCAATGCAGCATGTAACTCACTGTTGTTCATCCAGAATATGATGGGCGGGGGCAAGCCCGCAGGGGGCCGGCACTCTAGCACCAGGGACACGCCTTCTTGGACCACAATTGGCGGATTCCTCTCCTTTGACCACAAGGGGGACCCTGTGGGAACACACGGCATTGGCTAGGCCCACATAACGAAGTCACCTGACAGTATGTGGTTTCCACATTCTACGATGCCACCAGAAAAGACAGACTTGGATTATGGGGCTAATGAAAGGATTGTAAGAAAGAAGAAAGGATTCCTCCTAGGAATAAACTGAATGAACATGGAAGGAGTGAGGAGAAACATGGATCTACATTGGATTTCATCCCTGTTTCCCATAAAGTTGTGTCGCTGTGTAAAATGGAAATTAAAACAGAATGCAAAGATGAGCCTTTCAGAAGTAAAGATGGGGAGCGGTTCACCACAGGCAAAGACTGGACAAGCATGGTTTCTCAACAACAAATTTCAATTTACGGTACGAAATGTCATTGCATGGGCTCAGGAACACTTCAAAAACCTTTGTCTGTGAATACAGTATGTAGCTGCATCCGCAAATGCAAGTTAAAACTCTACCATGCAGAAACCATAAATAAACAAGATTCAGAAATGCTGCCGTGTTCTCTGGGCCCAAGCCTATTTAAGATGGACTGAGGCAAAGAGGAAAACAGTCTAGGGGTCTGACGAATCAAAATGTGAAAATATTTTGGGGAATTATGGTCCTCCGAGCTAAAAAGGAAAGGAAAAGAGATCATCCAGATTGTTATCAGTGTGCAGTTCAAAAGCTAGCATCCGTGATGGTATGGGGGTGTATTAGTGCACATAGCATGGGTGACTTGCACATGTGGGCAAGCACCCTTAACGCACAACTATATATACAGGTTTTGGAGCAACATATTCTGCCATCCAGACAAAAGCCTTGCTTGTTTCATCAGGACAATGCCAAACCACATTCTGCATGTATTACATACGCATGGCTCCGTAGTACATGAGTCCAGGTGCTAGACTGACTCCAGTCCAAACCTGTCACCCATTGAAAACATTTGTTGCATTATGAAACAAAAAGACAGAAAGGATACATCAAACTGTTGAGCAGCTAAAATCTGATATCAAGGGAAATGCGTTTTTGGCATCAAAAGGGCTGTGTATTTTTTCCAAAACTATAATTCTCAGTTTCAACATTTAATATGTTGTATTTGTCCTATTTTCATTTAAATATCGGGATTAAATTATTTGAATTTAATTGCATTCTCTTTTCATTCGCATTTTACGCAGTGTCCCAAATGTTTGGAAACAGGGTTGTAGCAACGGGTAATAAAATGTTTTAGGTTAGAGGTAAACAGAGAGGAAGGTGTCCAGGTTGATGTTAGTAGTCAGTGTCCTCCCACATGCCACCATTACCTTCCACGATGAGGGCATTGATGATGGACAGTACATCTTATTAGTTTATGAGAGAGAAAGAGGAAATAAAGATTGAATAGGCACAAATCAAAAGACAGGATGAGCAGTAGGAAACTGGGTGGAGTAAATACGCTACCAGTATAAAATGAGCAGGTGTTGAGTGACCTAAGATGAGATGATGGGCACCAACAGAAAGAGGGGACAAAAGAGAAACGAGCCAATGAGACTGAAAGAGCAAGAGGTAAGGTAAACCGGCGGAGCTTACTGGACTGTCTGACGACGATGTTGTTGGACACCGCCGCGCCATGCTCGTTCCTGGCAGTGCACTGGTACACCCCCTCGTAGGTGTCCGCCTTCCCCCCACTGATGTCCACCACGAGGGTGCCAGAGCGAGGTCTCATCGACACCTTGGGGTCCTGGTCCACGTCGAAGTGGGTCCCGTTCCTGGTCCACGAGAAGCTGCCAGGGGAGTGAAAATGACGTCAGGAAACCTTTGACTGTCATCGGGGTGACATTTAGTTAACGCCTTTTTTCTTTTTAACACTCGGTCAGTCGGTACGACGGTCGCGTGAATGTGCGCGTGTGCGTACCTAGGATGTGGCTTTCCCTTGGCATCGCAGTGGATGACGACGTTCTCCCGAGGGTCAATGATGTAGTCCTTAGGCGACTGGTGAGTGATGGTGGGTGGCTGGGGCACTACGGCAAGCACAGAGGGTACATTCAGGTGACGCCAGGGCCTTCCTGCAGAGTGTAGCTGTTTTCTATTGCTATAGATCAAGCACACGTCGGGCCACGCCATGACCTGCCGGTCTGGGCTCAACACACCCGAATCCAATCAGGCTATACTGCTGACCGTAACGCATAGATCAAGTCAGTTGAATGACAGGAACGTGAAAGCATGCGGTGAAAACAGAGCTTATGTCTTGGTATTCAGCTTTCTTCAAATGAATTTCTGTCGGAGCTATCAGAAGATTGATATACTGTTTAGGGGTACCGGTGGGGGAAATCATGCTGCAGGTGCTCTGTGGGAAAGGGTTCCGGCGAAGCACAGCATGATCGGATCACAAAAAGAAGCAAACGGATGAAGCACAAGAGCGTTGCATGCAGATTCAACAAAGCACTCGAAATCCAGTCATATCCACACGGGTAAGTGCAAAACCATAATCAAACAATATTTTTTTTTTAAAGGATTGAAATGCACAACACAACGTGCTCAAGGTGAACAGTCTCTGTGGTCACACTGAAAGGCCAGGCGGCAGAACTTACATCCCTCCAGAACTTTAGCTTTCCCACATGAATCAGCAAAAATGGTTAACAAACCACAGGGGGTAAAGAGGACCAGATATTAGTGGTGAAGGCAAAATTCCATACCAAAATCAATTAAAGAGTGTGGTGTGACTTTGAAAGATGGGGAGGGTCAGAAGGAAAGATGGAGAAAGAGAGTTAGAAGGAAAGATGGAGAAAGAAGGTTAGAAGGAAAGATGGAGAGAGAGGGTCAGAAGGAAAGATGGAGAAAGGGAATTATAAGGAAAGATGGAGAAAGAGGGTCCAAAGGAAAGATGGAGAGAGAGGGTCAGAAGGGAAGATAGAGAAAGAGGGTCAGAAGGAAAAATTTAGTAAAAAAAACATTGTAATGAACTTGAAAGTTATAGTTGACAATCTAGTGGGAGTCAATAATTACAAAAGCCAATACTCTTTATAGAGTTTATTAGAAACTCTTTCAGACTCCAGAGCAATAAAGAATGTTCCTTTAAGGGGATATATTTAGTTCTTACGGTCAAGTGGAACCTCTAGAGTGTTACCGAGGTAACACAGGATTAGCATCAGGAACACTGCCGCATTCGTCCTTGTCCTCATCCTCGTCATGATTGGTTGATGTGAAGGTCTTCCCCTCCAGATAGAAATAAGACACGCCTCTCTCCTTATTTAGAATGCCTCAACTATGTGCACATTCACTACAGAGAGAGAAAGAGAGAGAGAGACAGTAATTTATTGTTAATAATTATAGCTATGTTTCATTTCCCATGCTTTGTAAACAAATGTTTCTGTGCCAATAAGGCCCTTTATTAAATTGGAAGAGAACACAAGGAGACAAAAGGACAGTGGGAGAAAAGAGAGAGACAAAGACAACATGTCAACATGGGAAGAGAGGAGTGAAGATACAGGAACAGACGTTATTCAGATGAGAAATATAAACCTCCAGTACCTGGGGTCATACTTCAGTCATGAATGATCTCTAGGACACATTTTAGAGTTATAGTCACATCGGTAGCCTGTGTTCCTCCACAGAGATGGATGTGGATTGTACTGGGACTGTGGATCGATGGCCGTTGCCATGCAGATTGTGAATGTGCGTATGTGTGTGTGCCTTGTGTGTCGTTGTGATGCCGTGCAAGCCGATGGGAAGTGCTCAGACTCACTGCCATGACGACAGTACCATTAGGCTACTGCCAAATTGATCACATCAACATCTAACCCTCATCCCTGTCCAACATCTAACCCTCATCCCTGGCCTCTGCCAGTCTGTCTGCCTGCCTGTCTGTCTGTCTGCCTGTTGGTTTGGCTGTCTGCCTGTCTTTCGGACTGGCTGAATGATTGGTTGGCTAAATAGATGGCTGCCTGTCTGGCTGACTGATGCTGAAATTAGGTCAGAGACAGAACCTCAGCTCACATCAGTAGAGGGGGAGGGGTTGGTGTTGTTACAGGATACAGGGCGTCGACAGTATGGTGTTATGGTTACAGGATACAGGATGTCTAAAGCACGGTGTTATGGTTACAGGATACAGGATGTCTAAAGCACGGTGTTATGGTTACAGGATACAGGATGTCTAAAGCAAGGTGTTATGGTTACAGGATACAGGATGTCTAAAGCATGGTGCTATGGTTACAAGATACAGGATGTATAATGGTGGCATGGTGTGATGGTTACAGTACAAAGCATGTCAAAAGTATTTTGAAATACATTTAGTATAAAAGACATAGCAAACAATAAGCATATAAAAAAATGCATTTGAAAGAGCTTAAAGATCAGAAGTAAGAAGGTAGTTCTGGCAGTTTGTTCCAACTCTGCACAGCATTTTGACTAAACGCAGCCTCCCCAACCTTATTCCTTACTCTGGGAACTGTTAGCAGACTAAAACCTGTGTCATGGTTACAGGATGTCTACAGTATTGTGTCACGGTTACAGGAAGTCTACAGTATTGTGTCATGGTTACAGGATGTCTACAGTATGGTGTCATGGTAACAAGATGTTTACAGTATTGTGTCATGGTTACAGGATATCTACAGTATTGTGTCATGGTTACAGGATGTCACAAGATTTACGCTAAATGGAGAGTCTGTCCAGCTTGAAAGAGTTTAGTTTGGTTTTGCCTCAGTGTGAAAAATATACTTCTAATATACTGTGATACTTTTGTTTGTAAGGCACTATCGAGTGGATAGTCTTAACAGGGTCAAGTTCAGTGAAGGTGATGGGTTTGCACCATTGATTGACCGTTAAAGAAATCAGAGAGAGAGTGAGAAAACATGGAGGGAGGGGAGAATGAGTATGGGAACAATCGTCTAACCATGCTCACTTCCTGTAATGGCAGTCAAGCATTATTTTGACATTAGTCATTTTCACAATTAGGAACAGTACCTCACAATTCAGTAACAGCAGCCCATATCACCTGTAGCCAAGTCCATACCTTGCCTTACACCACGAGCCACTGCTCTGAGGCAGACAGTGACACATTTGCTGCAATAATGGAATTAGAGTTTGGGCTGTTATTCCTCCGGGAGCATCTTGCCAAGGTTTTCAGACGGGTTCCCCGGCTGAAGCTATTAACACGTCACAGCTCTGTCTTCTAACGCATGAGGAACGGACTGTTCCATTTGATTTTCTGGTACAGAGTGGTGTTACAAAATAAATGCATAATAGAGTTACATTTTTATCCTCTACTGGGGATGGGTACCTGTGGGGGAAGTGTTTCTGTGGTGGATGAAGGTGTAACTGTGTGGACGTGTAACAGGTGGATGTGTAACCGTGGCGGAGGTGTAACTGGGTTGGAGGTGTACCTGTGTGGACGTGTAACAGGTGGATGTGTAACCGTGGCGGAGGTGTAACTGGGTTGGAGGTGTACCTGTGTGGACGTGTAACAGGTGGATGTGTAACCGTGGCGGAGGTGTAACTGGGTTGGAGGTGTACCTGTGATAGATGGGTAACAGGTGGATGTGTAACCGTGGCGGAGGTGTAACTGGGTTGGAGGTGTACCTGTGATAGATGGGTAACAGGGGTGGATGCGTAACAGCTGGGCAAGCTCCTTAGGCTACACTTGGCCAGGGCTTAGTAGAGAGACACAACCCTTTCTTTTCCACAGGTCTGATGTGTTGGTCAGCACAGGAGCGATAGATGAATTCAGTGTGTAGCCCCGGACCCCAGCCATAAACACCTAGCCCAGAGCCAATAGCTGCTTACTAATAGCGTGGCATCGTGGCTAGCAGGAGAAAGATGAAAGGGGGAGTTATTGTCTTCTATGTGCCCCTGGCCCCTGCTCTGAACTATGGCCCCCTAGGGACACCCTGTATTACCTGACCGAGGCGGCCGATCGCGGGGTTGTATACACCGGCCAACAGCAGTGGCTGGGGATTTGACACAACAAGATCCAAGGGGGCTATTTCATCAAACTCCTTTATGTTTGCCATCAGGACTGTCTGCTGGAAGCACTGCACCTGAGTCTGAACAGGACCGATTGCCATAGAAACAGAGCTTTTATATCACCACGGCGTTCAGCCATAGATTCTTTGTCCCAAGCTGCTAGGAGTCATGAAGCATTGTTGACCGTTGAAATCATAAAAACATGCTGAAGCACAAAGATCAGAGAGTGTTGTTATTCTCCTTACGTAACAACTGAAGTTGATAGTAACAGACCACAACATGGTGGCCAACTAGGACCAAACATGTTCATGGCCGTAGCATGTAGCATTCACGTCGTTATGTCAGCGTCTCTAGCAGCAAACGGCAAGTCATTCCACTCAGACCCCTTTGAGTACCACACTGAATATCAAAGCTAGTGAAAATAATTCAACAATAGTTTTCTTATTTTTAGTTTAAGTTTCTTCGTTCTGCAGTCTGTAATTTTGTAATTTATGTAAATGTATGTAATGTAAATGTACCATGTGAAAGTCATTTTACAACAACTTGCAGGCCCCAAATATCTGGTTTGATATCAAACTACATTTTAGACAACTAATTAGCTAAAAACAGTGACCTCTAGGCTAGATCCATATACATACTCCTATTGCAGTCAAACCCTCAATCAGAAATTGGGAGGTGGAATGTGTGTGCTCTGCTGTGTGCAAATATTACACTTTTAGAATGTTTTTATTTTATTTACGGAACACGTTCATGGGTCAGGTGATCACACTTTCTGTAAACTGTTAATGTGCAGTATCTCGTGAAAAACAACAGGTGGACATTTACACACTAGTAGCAAATGAGGAGGATAAAATCTTCCTCAATATCATTTGATGTGATGATTCCTAGTCTGGATCCTTATCTGAGAGGAAGCCACAGCTAGAGAAACTGTGTGTGTGTGTGTGTGTGTGTGTGTGCCTGGGAGAGGAATTGCTGTGTGACCAATCAATAGGAACAGAGGGACACTCTGAGGAGGAGGTGGGAGGAGGTGGACGAGCACCTCCATAGTCTGGGGCTTTGCTTCAAAACCACACCTAACCTAGGTCCACAGATACTCACACCCACACAAAGCACTGTTTCCAGAGCAGCACAGAGCTGACAATACACCACCCGGGGCCTCTTTAAGCGCAATACAAAATCTGTCTACAGCACCAACTGACATCCACTGTCAAGGACTCTTACACAGTGAAGTATCAAGTAACCTTGGAGCATCGAGCTCTGTTTAAGGAGTTGTTTTCCTTCAGAACATGTTGTCTTGCAAATATGTATCATCCAAAAGAGGACCGGACATACAAATTAATCCATATTTAACAGAGGAAAAACTCCAAACTACCATGAGTAGAAATAAAACAATTTCATGAAGTAACACTATTAGAAAATTGTATGAAGGCAACACCGGCAACTACTAGTAGAGCTGCTAAACACAGTGGCAACTAGGAGAATTCATAGGCATTGGACTGTTTTGGCAATGGTAGGGTGAGTTATCTAGTGACACTAAAGACATTGAGTGTGGACTGTTGTGTCAATGTAAATCATTACTGTCACCCAGTGGAGAGGCTACAGCAATTACTGTCTAGTACCCCATCAAACTGCCGTGTACCCAACTCTATCCTTCTTTCTTTTACACTGTTCATTTTTCCAAGGAGACACTTGGTACTTTGTGTTCACTGCAGCATAGAGCTGTCTGGGCTTCCATTCACACCCACACACACACACACACACCCAAACTGAGCCGGCCTCTTCAATTAGCCCATTGTCAATTTCCTCAGGGCGAGTCCAAACTAATTGGTTTTGTGCACGTCAGTGTGTGTGTGTGTGTGTGTGTGAGAGAGAAGCACACAGTGCCTGTGAAACCTGAGGGTCAGACCTGGTACATACTCCCACTGAGTACAGACCGCCCCAACTACAGACCGCCCCAACTACAGACAGCCCAGACAGGACCAGGAAACTAGATTAGACCGGGCTGCCTTCAGAAATTCATTTCGTGAGCGACAGTAACAGAGATAGGCTCAACAGAACTAGACTCGGCCGTACGTAACGTTATCATTTATGTGCTGAGTGTGTGAGACGTGACGCCACCGTCCCAAACCACATGAAGCATCACCGAGTACATCCAGCTGCCCTCACTGTGCCGTAGTCTCTGGCTCATCGGGATATCCAGATAATTTATGCAAAACGGTCCTAATTAACTTTAACCAGCAGCATGGATGTCGTGTGCAATGAGCCGTTGGCCGGTGGAGCCAATGTAACAATACCTACTGCAAGCCATTCTCTGTAGTAGTGGAGACAGAATGACAACGCAGAATCACGGAGCGTCGTTCAAAACGATTAATGTCCTTCTCTCCCCCCCCCCCCCGACAGGGAACTGGGAGGCAAAGAGTCAGGCTCTATTCTACCACGCCAAGCCAGCTTGAAGCGGCTAGCCCCAGAACAACATCCATTACATCGACACACTGCTTACTGCGACGATAAGTAGGTGTTGTGCACCAATGACTCATGGGTAAACTGTAGGTCAGCGCCCCAACGCAGCGGCCTCGGGAACCAGACCAGCACGGCCAAGTATTGGGACCGGAGAACCGCAAACCCAGTTGGCGCCACTTACTGAACACCTGCTTGGTTTAACGACCTGTACTTCTAAAGCCTCAATGCCCATGAGTCATTAAGCGTTACATGAACAGCAGCCAGCTAGGTCTCTGCTACGTGCTAAACAGAATTTTGAACAGGGCTTTTGAAGTTTATATTAGCCCCATAATCTCTACTCTCTCTTGCTCTCTCTCTCTCTCTCAGGCTTCTTATCTCAGACAACTGCATCACAATGGAGATTCCACTAACCTGGTTTCAGCATACGTTGCCCATAATCCTGCTCATTAGGTTTTATAATTGAGTGGGAGGTATGCAAATAATTGGCGTCGTTAACATATGAATGGAAGTCCTGTTGTCGAGAGGCCTGGGGCCGGACCAGCAGCACAACACAAGTGGTCCCGTTTCATTCAGAAGGACACTGTACAGGACTGAACCATCTAAACCATCTTAATTCAGTTGCCAAAAACTATAATAAATGATTATTTGCCAACAGACGTGGCCAAATCAGAAGTCCTCTTTTTACCGTGGGCTAGCTATGTTAAGTACCATATTAAATGATAAAAAGCACCATGAATTCATTTATTTCTCTACTCACGACCCAAACAGGCTAATGCATGGGCTAATGTATTGGGCTCTACGGGGCCAGTTCAGTTCTATGGATGGTCTTAACACCAGACTGTGGTTCAATGCCAGCCCAGTGTCCCTTGTTGTATTGTAGCACCCTATAGACACATGAACCATCACCGGTATTTCTTCTTTTTAAAACACACACAAAACGTGCGCATACACACACACACATACACACTGTCCCTGAGCATGCTGGTTAACCCAGATATCACCCAGGTCATCCAACCAATGTAATTCAACAGAGCCACTTTTATGAGAAGCCCTTTTTAGTATTCAGGTGAGAGATGTTCCACTCTATTCTCACACACACACAAACACGCGCGCACACGCACACATGTTACAAAGCGAAGCAATCACCGTCTGTTCAGTCTGAAAGGAACATGATAGCATTGGCTTTCCTCTCATCATCCTGTCACCGTTTCAATGGGTTCAAACAGGACCGAATCCATGTATCCAGTCAGTCACGTCCTCACATCCCACCGAGGGCACAATGCCAGGCCCTGTCACCGGGGCAAATGACACGTCCTTCAGAGTCGGGAAAACAAAATAACACGGCGTGATGTGCGCCAATATTCCCCCGCAAAAGCCTCAATATGATTCACCACTTGTACAGCAAGTGGTGAACGCCTGTCTGTGGGATCTGAGCATAATAAATCTATCTATTTGTCGTCTTTTCAACCAGGAAGACCTTTCAATGTACTTTGCTAAGTGGGCTGTAGATTAGTGGGAGTCATTCAGCAAGAATTAGTTTTTTTTTTACAGCTGTACACTAATGGAATTCATTCAACAAGAATGAGTCCCTAACATTTCTACAGTGGGGCAAAAAAGTATTTATTCAGCCACCAATTGTGCAAGTTCTCCCACTGAAAAAGATGAGAGAGGCCTGTAATTTCTTTTTTTTAATCTATAAAATCACATTGTAGAATTTCTAATGAAATTTATTTGCAAATTATGGTGGAAAATAAGTATTTGGTCACCTACAAACAAGCAAAATGTCTAGCTCTCACAGACCTGTAACTTCTCCTTTAAGAGGCTCCTCTGTCCTCCACTCGTTACCTGTATTATTGGCACCTGTTTGAACTTGTAATCAGTATAAAAGACACCTGTCCACAACCTCAAACAGTCACACTCCAAACTCCACTATGGCCAAGACCAAAGAGCTGTCAAAGGACACCAGAAACAAAATTGTAGACCTGCACCAGGTTGGGAAGACTGAATCTGTAATAGGTAAGCAGCTTGGTGTGAAGAAATCAACTGTGGGAGCAATTATTAGGAAATGGAAGACATACAAGACCACTGATATACTCCCTCGATCTGGGGCTCCACGCAAGATCTCACCCCGTGGGGTCAAAATGATCACAAGAACGGTGAGCAAAAATCCCAGAACCACACGGGGGGACCTAGTGAATGACCTGCAGAGAGCTGGGACCAAAGTAACAAAGCCTACCATCAGTAACACACTACGCCGCCAGGGACTCAAATCCTGCAGTGCCAGACGTGTTCCCCTGCTGAAGCCAGTACATGTCCAGGCCCGTCTGAAGTTCGCTAGAGAGCATTTGAATGATCCAGAAGAAGATTGGGAGAATGTCATATGGTCAGATGAAACCAAAATAGAACATTTTGGTAAAAACTCAACTTGTCGTGTTTGGAGGGCAAAGAATTCTGGGTGGCATCTAAAGAACACCATACCTACTGTGAAGCATGGGGGTAGAAACATCATGCTTTGGGGCTGTTTTTCTGCAAAGGGACCAGGATGACTGATCCGTGTAAAGGACAGAATAAATGTGGCCATGTATCGTGAGATTTTGAGTGAAAACCTCCTTCCATCAGCTAGGGCATTGAAGATGAAACGAGTCTGGGTCTTTCAGCATGACAATGATCCCAAACACACCGCCCGGGCAACGAAGGAGTGGCTTTGTAAGAAGCATTTCAGGGTCCTGGAGTCGCCTAGCCAGTCTCCAGATCTCAACCCCAACCCTTCACCTCAGGGAGTTGAAAGTCTGTGTTGCCCAGCAACAGCCCCAAAACCTCACTGCTCTAGAGGAGATCTGCATGGAGGAATGGGCCAAAATACCAGCAACAGTGTGTGACAACCTTGTGAAGACTTACAGAAAACTTTGACCTCTGTCATTGCCAACAAAGGGTATACAACAAAGTATTGAGATAAACTTTTGTTATTGACCAAATACTTATTTTCCACCATAATTTGCAATTAAATTAATACAAAATCCTACAATGTGATTTTCTGGATTTGTTTTCTCATTTTGTCTGTCATCGGTGAAGTGTACCTATGATGAAAATTACAAGCCCTCTCATCTTTTTCAGTGGGAGAACTTGCACAATTGGAGGCTGACTAAATACTTTTTTCAGTTATTCAGGGAAAGTTGAGTCTCTTTACAACTCAACACTAGTGGGAGTCATTCAGGGAATATGGAGTCTCAGTACAGCTGTACACCAGTGGGTGTCATTTAGGGAAAATGTAGTCTCAGTACAGCTGTACACTAGTAGGAGTCATTCAGGGAATATAGAGTCTCAGTACAGCTGTACACTAGTGGATTCATTCCAGGAAAATGGAGTCTCTTTACAGCTGTACACCAGCGGGAGTCATTCAGGGACTCTTCAGAAAGCAGTCATTAAAAGCAGATCATGCCTCAGAGGAGGGAGGCTGTGGTTCTGAAAGTGACCTCAGTCTGATAGAGTTGCAACACTGTAATTACTAAGAGAGGGTCTGCTGTGTCAATGAGACCATAGGAACCCTGGTGTGTGTGTGTTTGCGTAAGCCTGAGTGTGTGTTTGAGGTGTGTGTTTGTCCGGGGCTGGTCCTGTCTGGTGTTATGGAGTAGGAACAATGTCCTATTTAGGATTTGGGTTTTATAAGATCACAGCGTGTGTGGATCCTAAGTACATGGGGATAGGACTGAGCGTGGACAGCAGGACTGTGCGGTCAATCCGATCATATGCTGAACGGTGGGGCAACGTTACCATAGGCAAACTACCTGGTACTTCACAAGAACTTCTGCAATCCAAAAGCTTGTACCGCTGGGGGTTAAGCCAGAACGCCACTCTACGAAACTTTTTTGAAGCACTGAAAAGAAAAAACCCAGAGAACAAATGTCACACCAACCATACCAACAAAACGAGTGGTATGGTTTAAAGAATTTAAAATATTCACACTGACACTGTAGCTGTCGGGTGTTAGGACTTGGAAGACAACAAAAGTCCATCCAGTTCAACGAGTTTGTTTATTGTGAAATAGGCCACGTGAAAATCCCCAAAATGACAGTTGTCAGAAGTGCGACAAGAGCCAGTTCACTTGCTGTTAAAAGACTCTGCAATCACCCAATACTAGATTCTCTCCCTCAGTAATATATCTGAAGGAGCCGCCACCAGAAGAGCACTCCGTATGCATGACAACCCAGCGGTATTGTCAGATCTCCATGCCTACAGAGATGCCACTCTCCTTCAAACACAGACATCACCCAGAGCCACAGACCAACACAAAGCGGACATTTCCCAACTCACCAGAAAACCTGGAAGAAAAGAAAAGTGTAAATCTGCATTCCCGTCGGAAATATCCGGCCAATCTCAGCCCCTTCAGATCAAAACAACGGAGGAGGGATTGAAACCGTGGCCCTTAAGCATGTCGGCTGGATGTCGGCACCGATGGCTTATTCTTTATGGACCACAAGCCCTCTGAGGGGAGCCAATATTGGGCCTTTGCTTTAAGCTTAACTTTATGACAAAAGCCTCCGTGTGAGACAGACATAGGAGGACGCGATAGACTTATAGCACCACACGCACAGTGAGAACTTTCAGTTATTTCTGTAACGTCTGAAGGCAATGCAGAGCTCCACGGTCCCCCACGTTTTAGCAAATTCTACGGTTACATTCATTCGTGTCTTGGCAAACACCTGTATTTCCGCGACCCCGGTTGTCCGGGACGATCTGCCAGTTCAAGGGTTGCGGGGTACTGAAAGTTGAGTGTTTGACAGACGCCCGAGAGCTGTGGGTCGGTGCGCAGTAGACTAGCTAGGCCCTCCCGGTCCAGACCGGTGTCGCTACAGAATCCGCGAGCATTCCTTTGAATGAGCATACAGCCTTTGCAACCTGCTGACGGTCAGCACTGACATCAGCGGGGGCCCCTCGCCCCGGCCGTCGGCTGGCTGTGCCGTGTCAGCCCGCTCCACCTAAACCCTGGCTGTAAACGTCGAGGCGTTCTCTCTGGCAGCATTGTCTCGCGTTCACCGGAAGCTCCCGGAAACATGTCCGGACGGTGGGGAAGCGTGTTGGATTAAAGAGTCCAATGGCAGATGGTTCTTCCCCGGCCCATCAGATGAACACACACCCACCCGCTACACACGCCCCCTGCCTACTCACCCACCTGCCTGTGTATCTGAAAGGCCCGCGGACCCCCTTCTACGCCCAGTTCCACACAGTGTGTCCCGGCCCTCGTCCCTGAGCCAGGAAGCCTAATCAAAGAGTCTTCACAGGCCCTCAAACGCATCCATTGTCCCCTGGGGGCTTCCCTACACGGCGTGGTCGGGCCTCCTTGTGTCCGCCCGGGCCCAGTCCGGTATGTAACACTATAAGGAGTTCCTCTCCCCAGAACCCGGTCCCACTTTGTCTCCTTTGTGTACAAGCTAACTCAGGGAGAAAGGAGTTGTAGTACAGAGCCCAGCCAATCAAAGAGAAAGCGCACAGAGAAAAGGCAGTATGGGGAAATTAAAGGGATTCATTGTGGTAAAGAGAGTAAAGAGAGCTGTGGAAGAACTAGCGCGTACTGTATTTCCAATTATGGAGTTCACCTCTAAGCACGCATACTTCCTGTAATACAGAGAAACGCTTTGATTTTCTCTTTCAGGCATTACTATTCTTTATTTGACACGAAAGTGGGCAAAGGGAGAGCGTTTTGCTGAAATAGCACAAAGTCGGATTTAAACCCACGCTGTTCTATAAATGTTCACTGGAGGCAGCGGCTTAGCCCAAGACCACCATAGGCCACTGAAACAGGCTTCGATTGGAATAACAGATTTACTTGTTGTGCCTGAAGAAAGCAGCTAGCCAGATCTGTCACGTGTTAGCATGTTTGCGTCCATATGTTGTGTGGTGTCTCATCCGTGTTTATACACGAGCTGAATTTTTCATGGTTTGAATGGTAAAAATCTACTGCCTGATAAAATAAGCACATTTCCTTTTGCGTGTGTGTTGTGTGTGCCTGTGTTAATGTGTTAGCATGTGTCTGTGTTAGTGTGTTTGTTAGTGTGTGTGTGTGTGCTAGCGTGTTTCTGTGTTAGTGTGTTTGTTTGTTTGTGTGTGTGTGTGTGTGTGTCAGCATGTGTCCTTGTTAGTGTTTGTTAGTGTGTGTGTGTTAGCGTCTGTCTGTGTTAGTGTATCTGTGTTTTTGTGTGTGTGTGTGTGTGTGTGTGTGAGTGAGATAAGAAACCAGAAATGTATCACCTTATTCGTCTTCCCCTTGCCTCTGTTCTCCCCCACTCTGTTCTCCTCCCACACTGTTCTCCTCCACTCTGTTCTCCCCCACTCTGTCCTCCCCCTACTCTGTTCTCCTCCACTCTGTTCTCCTCCACTCTGTTCTCCTCCCACACTCTGTTCTCCTCCACACTCTGTTCTCCCCCACTCTGTCCTCCCCCTACTCTGTTCTCCTCCACTCTGTTCTCCTCCACTCTGTTCTCCTCCCACACTCTGTTCTCCTCCACACTCTGTTCTCCCAAACTCTGTTCTCCTCCACTCTGTTCTCCTCCACACTCTGTTCTCCCACACTCTCTTCTCCTCCACTCTGTTCTCCTCCACTCTGTTCTCCCCCAATCTGTTCTCCTCCACTCTGTTCTCCTCCACTCTGTTCTCCTCCACACTCTGTTCTCCTCCACTCTGTTCTCCCCTACTCTGTTCTCCTCCCACACTGTTCTCCTCCACTCTGTTCTCCCCCACTCTGTCCTCCCCCCACTCTGTTCTCCTCCACTCGATTCTCCTCAACTCTGTTCTCCTCCACTCTGTTCTCCCCCACTCTGTTCTCCCCTACTCTGTCCTCCGACACTCTGTTCTCCCCCACTCTGTTCTCCCCCCTCTACTCTCTCCAGCTCCATTCAGACAGAGCAGGTGAATACAAATCACTTCCCCGCCGCTGCTCTTTAAGAGCCCTGGCCCTCCATTCTCAGGCAGCAAGGTCTGAGAACAATGGTCCTTACACAGTGTGAGAAAATCAAATCATGCCATTTTCTGGTAGGAGAATCACAGTATAAAAAGACAAACCTAAAGAGTAGCAAATGTGGTTATGCATGTTTTGTTTTCTTACAGTTTGTTTTTGGATGTCAAATTAACTTAGTTTGATCTACCTTCCTCCACATAAGGATTAGGGTTAAGATTAGGATTATGGTTAGGTTGTTTGTCTAACGATCCTCAACAAATATTAAGTTACACTTTATTGGTATGGGCAACGTTGGGTAGGTTACTTTTTAATTGTAATCCGTTACAGTTACCTGTCTACATTTGTAATTAGTAATGTCAGTTTTGGATTACTCAAACTCAATAAGGTAATGTGATTACTTTGCATTACACCTAGGTTACTTTCGTAGCCTTAAGAGGCATTAGACAAGACTAATAGGAATGTAACTAATTGAACACAATTTTCAAGGGTCTGTCAGTCTGATATTTTGATTCCACAACCACCAACGTTGTCAAAACGTTGCCGAAACGCAAGGGACGCGAATGCACGTTCGCAATCGTGAACACCCGCACACAAATATGTTTTACCCGCGTGAACGTAGCCAGCTATTATTAGGGCCACTGGCGATGGATTTTCAACACGCAAATTACATAAGTAAACTATGATTTAAACCTGCACTCTTTAATTAAAGTCGATGTGTCAGCAACCAATGACCGCACTATTCTGAGAGCCAAAGGAAGCAGAATCACATGTCATACGTGGTTGGAGTAGAAGGCTGCATCAAATGCACACACTCCCTTCCGTAGAGCGCTTCCAGGTTTTCTCTCCTCAATCATCGCGATAAACGATGAATTCCATTAAATGTTTTATCTTGAAGGCAGCGCAATGTAAAACACCAGGTATCGCCTATCATTGTTCTGAGAAAGATGCGTCGATAGTACATTTCTAAATCGCATATATGGATCGGCTAATACTGTCATAGACATAACTCTGTTTTTACCGGTCAAAACCGGGGAAAATTAACTTAATCGGTCAATAATCTCGTTATGCACACTCAACGTTGACGGTCAACACCGATGATCTGACCACCATACAACAACCGAGGCGCTCAACTATTATTTAAGTTCAAATAACAATGTTTTCAAAACATTAAATAGAAAATCTTTATAGAAAAATATTTCGCGCACCTATCTATTTTTCAACTGAAGTAATCCCAAGAAGTAACCATGCATTTTTCCAAAAGTATCTTTGATCCAATTACAATATTTTATCTGGTAACCTAAAAGATTACAGTTATAGTTGTTTGTAATCCCAACTCTGAGTATGGATGACGGTGTCCGGAGGTTTCCACCGCAATGATACACTTAGCGAAAACCAAAACGTGAGGAAATGTAGAGTGATGCTAAAATAACAGTGTTCTGCCAGGCGCCTCACCGTTCAAACAGCCTCTTTCAGCCTGGTCTCAATGAGCTGTGCCTACACTGGTCTGAGCTACCGCCACTCTATTCCACTCCATTTCATGAGTCAGGTTTTCATATGCTAAGTTCGACAAACAGCGTCCAAAGAAGCCAAAGAAAGCCACAATTCATCAAAGGTAGTCCAGAGTAAACTAACAACTGCTCTTACAGTATGTGCCCTGAATACACATTTCTTCCTCTCTCTCTCTCTCTCTCCTTCTCTCTCTCACTCTTCTATCTTTTTTGTCTCCAAAACAATTGTGTAACAGGATGTGTATTTGTGTAATGTGTAAATCAGATGTTTATTGTATTGTCAAACGGCTATGTTGTTGGAACTGCACCCAATACGTTTAACCACAGTTGCACTTGTGGATATGGTTAAGTGACAATAAAGTAAAAAGTAAGTAAGTAAGGATGTTGATGGACATTGATCTAATTAACTTTTGATACTCAGTAATAGCTAAAATTTTACAGAGAACAAAATAACTGTGAAATAAGGATCTCTCCTCGCTAAGCGGATTGGATGTTCTTATTACTTGGCTGTGACCTTGTTTCATTACAGAAATACTTGGATGAATTAGAGAATGGCAGTTTGAGATTAGAGGACCTCCAGTCCCTGTAGTTTAGTAGTGAATGACATTCATAAATCATGACTTGAATAATTGTTTGACTGGACTATCCGGTAATGTGTTCTCATAATCAGGAGAGGGCCTGTCTGTACTGACTGATATATTTGTTACTGAACACTTCACCTGTTCACCTCTGATGTTAAGCAAAGCACTGACCTGGCAGTGGCCTTGAGCTCTCAAATAAAACGACAAGTGATGATGTTGAGTTCACAAAATCCCTCGCGTGCATGATTATAGCCGGGTATCAAGACTGTTTGTGCTGTTTAGCCAACGGTCTCTGTCCAGACACAATATAATACATCAGATACTAAATTAAGTGAACAGCCTTTCAACACAGCTTTTTCAGTCACTAATGTACACTTATCCAAAAGTGAACGTCACTAATGTACACTTATCTAAAAGTGAACGTCACTAATGTACACCTCAGACCTTTTGTCAGCGATGTTGGCCTGACAGGTGGCCCATTACCACCACTTCATGCTCATCGTCAACAGTCTGAGTGGGTCTGGTCCAGGGCCCCGTTGGGCTCCATCCAGGCGTACATATTAGTGCTCCATCTAGACACACATCCTGCCTGGAGAATTCCTGGAAAATCATCCGGCCACCTGTCAAACAATTATTCCAGCGGTTCGGAGCGGAACGTCACAGGATTCCATTAAAAATGAACAGTCCATTCCGGTTCCACTAAAAAAGGGGTTCCGGTGATGTTCCGCGAAGGCCCCCGGGGAAGGGCGCGTTAAGGGCGAGGAGAAGCAGAAGGGAGTCCACTCTGAGCGGCGTTCACGGGTGGTTTTAACCACCAACACGTGCATTCGCCGGGCCTCGGTGCGTCGGTGGGCTCCGTCTGAAGGGGTCCACCTGTATTCCACATCACTTATGAACGTGGTTCTTACTGACTAACAGACCGACCTGGGAACCATGGACCCGGTCTGATGACCACGTGCATCATGGGAGTTTTAAGGCCGCTCACAGCCTCTCGTCGCTCTCTGCACATCGTCACACGCCAGGGCCCGTTACGCATCCAGGGACAATCCTCTCGGTCCAGCCGCCTCCCGTCCCGGAAGATTTGGGCGGTGCTTTTGGGAGGAGGGCTTGGAAATTAAAGCAAAATCCTCCTCGCGTCAAACTGAATCGAAGACGGTGAGAAGGGTAGTCGTGGGGGGGGGGGGGGGCG